>CADDIJ020002708.1:0-130109 GCA_902809745.2 Tetradesmus lagerheimii | reverse complement strand
GCAGACCAAGCTCGAGGGAAGCAGAAAGTTCCAGGACAGACCTGCAATCAGCTGCACGGCAACACAGTGCACGTACAGCATACGCAGGCATGCAAGCACCGCTGCACAAAAAGCTACCAAATGACAGCAAATGCGCAAAATGCTGCTGACGCTACAGAGCTGCACGGTGAACCAAGCCACATGAAGAAGCCATTCAGAGGTGCTGCTTGCTGACCACACCGGATAGGACCCCGAGCGACAGGCAGATCGTTGGCATGTACGACAGCCCTGCACTGCAAAGAAACCAGAACCCAAACCCATCCAGAGCAGGTAGCAAGCATGCACAGCAAATCACTGCCACACCTACTTAAGACCAGCAGAACCAAGTGTGAACAATTGCAGACTGATGCTGACATTGCAAGGTGAAAGTGTGAACAATTGCACGTTCCTATTTTAGGACGGTACTGCTAGCCAGACACTGAGATTTATTATGCGCAGTCCCAACCTTTGGAAAGCTTGCAATGTATTGCCCTGTCCCAGCCTGTAGCAGCACCTGTGAAGCAGAAGCTTGCAGACACATGCCCGCCGACCAAACCCTATGCAAGACCAATACATAGCAGTTGTGACAACTCACGTGTTGCTGTGACAGTGTTTACAAACAAACTTGAACTGCAAGCAATCAACCGTATACTTCATTATTTACAGCTGCATAGTCTTCTTACTGGCCATAGCTGTAGCCCACTTGCTTGTTTGTTGCAATGACTGTTCTGGTGATGTCCTGTGTGTTCGCGGAAATGGCAGCAGCAGGCACACGCCACGCCCAAAGCAAGCAAAGAATGTGGTGCAAGCACAGCAATGTACTGCATATAACGAGACTTGAGCTGTGTGCAACATACCGACAAAAAATGTGAATGCTGAGGCCTGCGGACGCACTGCTCAAAGCAGACAGCAACTGCCAATGTCGATATGAAATGTTCTGACGCGCTGCTGCAGCGACTATCCTCACAGCTTGGGTGATCATCAGCGGTTTTCTTTTTGAAGAAGCCTACAAGGTGAGTAAACATCACAGGCAGGCAGACAGACGAACCCACCCTACTACGCCCCTATCACAATCCCATGTAGAGGTGACTGAGCAAGACTTAGTGCTGCAAGACCAGTTGCTATTTTGCACACACAATATATATCAAGCACATGCATGATGCAAAAGCTGTGAGCTACCGGTTGGTGGTGGAACGATGTTGCGGGTAACTTGTGATGTAAACGGTTTCCGTCGGCTTCAGTTTGTTGTTCCCTGTATTTCAGGCACAACAGCAGCAGGCACACAACACCCCCAAGCACAAGGCAGAGAGAGCGTGCATACACTACGCTGTGCACCTGCATGCATAAAGACTTGGTGTGCACCAGATCAGGAGCTAATACTATATTCAGCAGCTGCATGCATGCGCTTGCACACCCCAACATAACAGGCGGATATGCTGACTGAACCTCAACCGAACGCGCATGCCCTTACTATCACGAGCGGGCCCTGATGACTGTACTGCCACGAGAAGTCGTCCACCGTCGATGGCGTCAATTCCTGCACAGGGCTCAGCACTGCAGCCACAATGCACCAAGCCAATGCAAGCATACCAGCGTACCGGAGGCAATACTGCAAATATGAACCTTATTACATTGACTTGATACAGATATCAAAGAGGCAGTAAAACATATTATGGCTGTAGTCCAGTAGTGAAACACAACTGCTACAAAGAAGCCACTAGTGGTAGTGCTGGTTCCTACACGCAGGTCGTTTGCTGCAGCCTTGCCTACCCAGGTGGCTTTGTGTGAAGCCTGCCTGGTATGTAGTGATGATCTCCAGAAAATCGATCCAGGCTTGCGGAGGCGCCGCTAGTGTTGAGTGAACCATCAAAAACCTGTGTGACTCAGCTCAGACAGAGCAGCCAAGCACACGAATGCCGTTACCCTACATGGTAGCTGCTTTCTCTCCAGCCTTATCCTTTGTGCTGCTGCTGCAAGTGGCTTGAAGGAATAGTCACTGCTACAACTGCCATAAGTATACGAGTGTTTCATACCCCACAGTAGCCCTACACGATCCTTCTACATCCATACTACACGAGTCCTTGATGCCTACACCAGCGTTGCTACGAGATATGCTGCTTGCTGACCTCAACATAGTTTACCAGAAGGTACAGGGTGTAGCTGTCCAATAGCTGTCCAATCCTCCAGCTTGGCGCCCACACGCCCTGGGCCGGCATCATCTCCAAGCAGGTTGCAGCAGGCGGGGAGCTGCGCACAACAGCGGCCATGCCAGGCACAAGCTACCAGAAACTACTGCTACTGACTGCTGCAGTGGTCGAGTATTGAGCTGGTCGATTGTAGGGGCACGTGTTGCTGCTGATTAGGCATGAAGCTGGAGGGAACTGGGTTGACCGAGTGATGTTGATGCACTGCGTGTTCTTCACTTATATGCTGTTGACACCCCATTAAAGCCCATGTCACGCTGCCAGGCTAAAGCGTTCACCGGGCTGTTGGTCGATGTTGTGTTGATTCTGGAGAGCAAGGACCCTGACTTGTGGACAACGCAGTGCTTGATTATGAAGCTTAGAGCGCTGTTTGCAGCGACTAGGGGACCTGCAAAGGGCAAGAGAGCAGGGGGAGGAGGAGGAACAAAAGGAGCACAGAGGAGCGAGCGCGCTACAAGCAGTGGCTGCCAGCGTGATGTCAGAGCTATTTGAAGAGCTGGAAGCGTCCGGCAGGTGGCGGTGTGTCTGGATTGGTCAGGAAGGGTTGGGCAGCCGAGCAGTCCGTGTGAGCAGTCCGGGTCGATGCATGAAATGTGTAAACGTTGAGGTTGTCTCCATGCACTACTGTAGAAGCTTGGCGGGGCAGGCGACACGGAATCAGAAGAAACGTGGCGACAGCGTTTTCCAGAGCTGCAGGCGTCCATAAGCAGATATTAGTGGTCTATTAAACTATGAAAACTGCTAAAGAGGGAAGGGATGCTATGGCATGTTCTCCGGCTGTCCCAGCTTATGTACGCTCGAGAGCGAGACGTGTAATCCTGCAGGACCCTAGAACCTCCAGGTGACACCTTCCTGTTTGTTCCGTCCACCTTCTCAGGCCTGTTATGAATCTGTTGCAGCACAGCTGCCGAGTGGCTGCTGACCAGACCATGATGTCTACTGGCTCACATGCGTGCGTGAGCCCCTTTGCATAGCCTGTGCATCAGGGGCCCGGATGACTTTCTTGCTTGCATGTTGAGTACTGCTGCTGTTAACACACACATTGGACGTCAACCCCATCGCATAAGTGGCAAGTTTGGTGTTGTGCAAGGCAGGAGTCTCGCTGGCCCAGCGCAGCGGCTGCGAAGCACTGGGTTCTGAGCAGGGCGCCCCCCGCACGGCACTGTCAGCAAGCTGAACTTGCTGCACCACAGGAGCCACCTGCTGAGCGACGTCAATGGCAATGAATGGAATGCAGGTCTGGGTTGCAGGGCTATCACTGTGATCAGACGGCAGATCAGGTGAGCTTTGGCTCATTTGAGCGGCCCTAGTAAACCGCTTGTCAAATATTGTGCACTGCACATCTAGGCCAGTTCTGTGCAGTTGCACCCGGTGGCAGCTGCCAGCTGCAGGGGCCAGCCGCTCCCCGTCGCTGGTGGATCAAAGACAATTACCGCGGGGGTGATGCCGGGCACACGCTGGTGAGGAGGCCTCTGCTTCTCCCTGCTTATGAGGTTTGCTCGGTTACAGTGCTGCTTCTGTAGAAGCATTTGACACCTCACATGTTGGCCACATCCCTGCATCAGCGTATTGCAGCTGCCAGAGGCTACGGTCAAGTGCCACCTGACAGGCTCCAAACTGAGGTAGCAACAGTGCACTAGTGTTGCACACGTAAGGCATGCTGTGATTCAGCGTGAACTGCGCAGTGTATGCACCAGATTTTGGCACCTGAGTATGCAACAGCCTGTCAACTATAAGTAGGCTTGCAGGACTAGCGACTGCCCATTCACTCGAAGCAGAAAATGTAGTCCCACAGCACTCATCAGCTCAATGATCATTCTACTGCGTCACGTAGGCCTAAAGGCAACCACAAGTGGTGTGCAGGCTAAATACTGTTCTTGGTACGACCATGCCACAGCAAGAAGGCACCAGGATTGTTTAATCTGCAATCCTGCGCGCCACTCTATCAGAATGCCATTCTAGGCGCCTAGGCTTAGGGGTTCCGCCACAGTTGATGTTGTGCAGTTGGATATTCACTTGTCTTAAGCAGTGCCCGCCACCGTCGATCACAATACAGTACCTGCTGCCACTTATAAATGTAGGCCCACCGGCACCACATGCTGTTGAGGAGTCATACTTGGGCTCAAGTGATCAAACATGCACATGTAACATAATAGAGAAAGCTGGCCGAGCAGCAAGTAACACAAGTGACACAAGAAACTTATAAGGGTTGCAGCACCAGAAGAAGCCAGCCATCGTGGCAATGATGCCTCAGCTGCCAAAATGATGCAATGGTGTAGCATGATGCAATGGTGTAGCATAGCTAGGGTGAGAGGAACAACATGCCCAATCATGGAACACCGGAACAAACAGGCAGCGATGCAAGTAAGTATAAAGAAGAAGAAGAGGGGCAAGTAAGCATAGCGCAAAAGCCAAGCGGCTCATACATACACTCTGTCAGAGTTCAGTCTGGCCCCCGCAGTAATGATACCACACCACCCAGCTTGCAAATGACACAAGTACCTGTGAATAAAGTGCAGCTCACTACTGCACAAGTGGTAGTGGATGTGCCGGACGTTCTACAACACATCAATGATTCTGGCGTCAACATGCACACACCCTGAGCCATTTGAACTTGTACTGATGAACTGAATCACTCAATACTTTTGAGTCAAGAGCGATCAATCCAGAGCAGCTGACTCATGAGTTGGATCAAAACAGGGTGTCGGTGGCATCGACTGCCCAGGACTGCTGCGCAGGCACCAGGGGCTTGCTGCTGATGGCATTTACGCCTTGCGGCCAGGCAGCGGTGGCAAGGTTGACAGACCTGAACATGACGTTGTTGCCATTCCTGCAGGCCAGACAGACAGCACCACAACAGGTCAGCTGCACTGAGCACGCACAGCAGCTGAGACGAGTATTTGCAACGGCACAGCAGCAGAGACAAAGATGCACAGGCCGACATTCCATCATGGCGCTGCACTGTTTACGACAGATGCAAGGCTACAGCATCATCGTTCTGTGATTGCCAGCATCTGCTGACCAAGGGCAAACCTGCCTCAAGCAGCTGTATGATACGGCAAATGCGTGCCGACAACAGTGATGATCACTGAGTGATCAACGCAGTTGGCGCCACCCCACCTGTAGAAGTAGACCTTGGAGGTGTGATCACGCAGCGTGGTGTATGGCGTCACCTCTTGATTTCCTGCGTCGGTGGATGCTGCCTGCCCATTGTCATCAATGCCTGCAGCAGCGGCAACATCCAAGCCAGCTCAGCAGTCGCCTGACATGCTATACATCTGTTTCTGCAACCGCCCACATACGGGTGACCCGCCGCTGCAGCATCCACATCACCAGGTAGCTACCCTATAGGGCCTGTGCAACGCGTCCCTACAGGCTGCAGCTCAATTGACAAAGTCGTCTTTGTCTGTGTGTGGATCTCACCCCTTGGCAGGTAGACCGACTGCGTGATGCCCAGCACAGCCAGCAGCGCAGGAGCATGCTCGGGTACTGGCTGTTGGGCGTGTTTCCTGGGCTGAGCAGCTGCGTCTCATTGGCAGCAACAGTTGGCCAGCAGGTGGCCAGCGTGGCAGCGCAGATCATCGCCATGCGCGTGAAGCGGTGCAGGCTGCTGTAGTGGCCTGCAGGTAGCGCATGTACACTGGATGCCAGGCAAGGCGGTGGCAGTAGCACTGTCCACTAGTCACCACAGAGTGCGCAAGCCGCCGATCAGATCTCAACGCACATTGACTGTGATGGGCGCTCAAAGGTTGGCCATGCGGCTTGCACAGGATGATGATGTTTCACAGCAGGTTGTCTCGCAACTGCAGGACGGCTGGGCACTAGCCAGGTACACCTGTGTGTAACTTGCTGGCATAAACTGCTGCTGCGCCTCCTGCTGCTGATGATGACCAGCTGGCTGTGGCCAGAGCAGGCAGGCTGGGCTCTAGCCATGTGCACCGCCAGTATGCTGGCATATCCTGCTGCTGCTGCTGCTGCAGCTGAAGGAAGTGCATAGAAGCTTGAGATCGGCAGGTGACTACAGCTATGCATGTGCAACCTCCTGCTGCTGCTACTGACCTGGCAGTGGCCAGAGCTGGCCAGTGGGCTTGCTGCTGGTGGTCAGGTTGCGCTCTTGCAGCCAGTTCTTGTGGAACTGCAGGCACCATTCAAGGCAGTTTGAGGGCGGAGTCAGCGCTATGACCAGTGAACTGCACTCAAGCACGGCACTGCACAGCATCATATGATTGCCGTGCACAACTGCCAGCTCAGCATTGACAATGCTATTTAAACTTCCCTGCAAGCTAACTGTCCTGCAAGCCAACTGTCCTGCAAGCCAACTGTCCTGCAGCAGACATCATCTAATTTTGAAATTCACAGCGATCACCGCAAGCTGATGTCAGCACCCCTACCTGCAGCTGCTGTTGCAGGAATGGCTTGTTGGCAAACACGCCAGTTGGGTTGTCCAGGACTTGCACAACTGCACCCCTGAACTGGATCACCAGGGATGCACCGGTGACGTCGTGCACAGTGAAGTGCATCGGTGGGTAATCCGACGCCCCGTACGTCATGAGTCTGCCAATGGCGTTGTAGCGCGGGGCCCACACTACCTGCAGCATCAGTGCACACAGGCGAGCAGCATGCAAAGTGAAGAGCTGCAGAAGCACAGGTGACACATCACGTGTGTGATGCCGCACCTCAAAGTGAAAGGATGTGTTACTAGCATGCACATCAAATTTGTATCTCAATGCCAGCTGCCACCACCGCATGAAGTAGGCGGGCACTTTGTACAACGTGTTGCGCGGGATCAGCAGTCGCTCGTTTTGCCGTGGCACATTCTGCTGTGGCACACACTGCTGCAGAAGCCACCTGCAGCCAAGGCAGCAGAATCCTGCAGTGGCAAGTTTGATGGCAGTGCTTTCAAAGTGCTTTCACAGTGCAGATGCCGCAATCGCAGTGCTTCACCCTGCAGCTGACATACTATGACAACCATACCACACGTGCAAATTCTGCTTCAGGTCGGTCTCTGCCTCTGCCACTGTGGCATACCTGCACAGAACAATGCAGCAATAGACACGCCACCCAGCCTTGTCAATGATCCAGACACACAGATAGCTGTGCAGATCTTCCACCACAATCCCACTCAAGCGCCTGCTGTGTTTATGCGATATCACACGAACACCTCAGATCTGGGCCACCAATACACATGCACCTCACGGTTTGAGTACACTTGGCACGTGCAGCTGCCAACTTGCCCAGTGCACCCAGCAGGGAGTTCGCTCAATTGAATTGCATAATTTTTACACAAGATTGTGGCAGCTTTGTTCAAAAGGGGTTATGCATAAGGCGCTGCAGCGGCCTCCGTACTGAGTTCACACCTAGCCAGCAAACTTTGGGAGGTCCAGGGTGTTGACAGCAGACTTCTTGCTGGAACTGGGGTTGTAGGCAGGCATGAATGTTGTCATCTCCTGCAACAACAGCAGCACACACGCCTCATCACATAGTCATCTTGGCATCCCTGCAACTCCACAAATGTCACACCGTGTTTCTTAGCATGGGGTCAACAGGCTGCAACTGGAACTGATGGAGTTTAAAGTGGCATAGGTCTCACCTGGTACAGCACCGCCACTGACAGCCCAGCGGCGTTTAAACCATCAATGCATATTGCATGACTCTTTGACGGGATAGGGTCTGAGCTGGGGTAGTCTTCAAGGACTGAAGGGGCGTGGCTGGTGCATATAAAGCGGTGCTTCACTGACACACTGGGGCCGAAGGTTGATGTCCTGTTGTTGGCGATCTCAAGCTGGGCGAGTGATGCTTCAGGTGATGCTGCAGGCACACCATGGGGTTCAGCTGCTGTTTAATGTCATGCGCTTCAAACAGCAGTTGGAGAGGATGCAGCATGCTCAGCAGCAGCAGCAGCAGCAGCAGCAGCTGCAGTTGTGACAGCTGCAGCTCACCTGCAGTGACCTGGGGGGACAGCTCAGTTGCAAAAGAGAAAGTGCGAGCGGATACGACTGCTTCGCTGCATTGATCTGTGATGATAGCTTCAGTGCATGCCATGCTGCTGGCTATGCCGGAGCACAGCAGCACCACGACCAAGGCGTTGCCTATTATAAACTGCACATTCATGTTTAAGGTGTCCATGCAGAACCGACGTGTGATGTTTGGTGTTGGGTGGGCACTGGTTTGAACTGTTCCGACATGCAACTTGTGTAAACGGCCACATCAAATCGTGCATCAAATCACGCGACGTGTTCCACAAGCCAACCCGTGCAAAGCCCATGATAGCCCCGATACGCTAATATCTGTGATTTTTCAATGTAAATTGTCCATTATATGGAACGGTGGCGTATCTTCGAAGGAGACCGGGGAAGCTCGCCGGAACATTAGCATCACAAGCGTGAACTTGCATAACAGGAAGCACATTCCTGCTGCGCTGTTATGCAAAGCCTGCACCCACTATGATGCAAGGCTGCACCTGTACGACGCAAGTTTCCGCAGACACAACCAGCTGCTGAAGGGCAACCCTGGTGACACCACTGGTGCTGAGCTAGGGTTGTCAGCTGGATCAGCAGGCCCACGTGCTGCAGCAGCCTGCATCTTGCAGCTGCATTGGAATGCACATGATTATGCACGCCTATATGCGCTTGTGTGTTCTCACCAGGCGGAGAGCTGCACCTGCGGCAGAACAGTGTGTTACCCTTCATGCTTGGAGCGACTGTCGCAGACGCGCGGCCTGACATCATACTGATTTTTACATAGCACACCCGATCAGTCACGACACCTGTAAATCAATGATGGTCAAAGAGCACACCTGGTCGAGCAAACTACAGGCTCAGCCTCAAGCCAATTTATGTATCCCCTTAATACCAAACTTCACTTGAGGATCAAACATATTCAACTCACCCATCCCCCATCCTAGTATATTATTATACTATGGTTTAAATAAGTTCAACAAAGCTGGCGAAAACAGTTCACAACAAGCGACAACTTGCAGCAACAAAAGCCACTCAAGTGGCAATGAAACAATCAGCCGTCAACATGAGTGGTTTTACTCAATCCGTTATTGCAACAAGGCAGGGACAAGACATCAGGGACACCATGTACATCATTGATGAGTCACACAGTCGAAATGACGCCCCAGAAACAGGGCAAAGCCGCGGAACAGCACATACAGATGCGTAGGACTTGCAACTTGTAAGAGCCTGGTCAAAGTTGCTAGTAACACAACCCCCACAACTAGACCCCATCTCGAACAATTTAGAACATGTGTGACGACATCACCATCCAGTTGAGCTTTCAGGCGTCAATGCGCAGAGACTCCAGGTGCCGCCTTTTACCATCCGTACTTGCACAGCGCTGGCTTACGCCGAATTGAGTCCGCCCGCTGCAAACAGGGTGTCGGTGGCGTCGACTGCCCAGGACTGCTGCGCAGGCACCAGGGGCTTGCTGCTGATGGCGTTTTGTGGCCAAGCAGCCGTGGCAAGGTTGACAGACCTGAACATGACGTTGTTGCCAGTCCTGCAGGATTGGCAGACAGCACGACATCAGCGGGTCAGCTGCTGGCCACCGGCAGCATGGTGTGATGCACAGCAGTTCCATTCCTAGCACTCCGCACGCTGACGGTTGACAGATCAACAGCAGCAGCACACCAGCTGGGACAGTGCTGCCACTACTTTGTCGTGCTGGCAAGTGCAGGTGCGATGCATCATAAGTGCAGACGCAGCTGCCAACATGTGGTGACCAACGGCAGGATCATCACTGCCTTCGGCCGCATCGGATGCATTGCAGCGCAGCAGACTCTGCAACAGTGATGCATTGATCTGTTGCAACATCGCTGGCATCGTTTCACCTGTAGAAGTAGACCGTGGAGGTGTGATCACGCAGCGTAGTGTACGGTGTCACCTCTTGGTCTGCTGCGTTGCTGGACGCTGCCTGCCCATCATCATCAATGCCTGCAGCAGCACCGCAACATCCAAGTACATGACGGTGTGTGCCAAGCATCCAAATGCATAAAGCATGTATGATGTCCCATCCTATGGCATAGCTCCGTCTGCGACGGTAGCTGCGCAGGATTCTCAACACTTGCACCAGGATTCGCATCTCCCACACAGTGCTGATGGCCTACTTCCAAAAGAAGGTTCTGCTGCAAACAATGCTGTTGCTGCTCACCCCTTGTCAGGTAGACAGACTGCGTGATGCCCAGCACAGCCAGCAGCGCAGGAGCATGCTCGGGGTACTGGCTGTTGGGCGTGTTTCCTGGGCTGAGCAGCTGCGTCTCATTGGCAGCAACAGTTGGCCAGCAGGTGGCCAGCGTGGCAGCGCGGATCATCGCCATGCGCGTGAAGCGGTGCAGGCTGCTGTAGTGGCCTGCAAAAGTACGTATACACAGTGTGCTGTTGTGTCAGCTGGTCACATGGCAGCGTTGCAGGATGGTGCAGCAAATCATTGCAGGCTGCAACGCTGCCTGCATAGCCCGATGAGGGATTGTAGCATGAGATCGGCAGGTGACTGTAGCTATGCATGTGCAACCTCCTGCTGCTGCTGCTGACCTGGCAGTGGCCAGAGTTGGCCAGTGGGCTTAATGCTGGTGGTCAGGTTGTGCGCTCGCAGCCAGTTCTTGTGGTGCTGCAAACGGCAGCGACAGGTACACAGCAGAGTCAACGAGAGGTAGCAACAGTACTGTGGCCGTATTACTGCTCAAGCATGTTGCTGGGCCACAGGGGCTTTGCATGCATTGCGGGACGCACGGGCTAATGCAGCGGCTAGCTCAGCATTGACAGTGCCTCAAACATCACCGCATTCTGCAAGCTATTCTGGTCAACGAAAAGTGTCCTGCAAGCTGACGTCAGCATCCTACCTGCAGCTGCTGTTGCAGGAACGGCTTGTTGGCAAATACTCCAGTTGGGTTGTCCAGCACCTGCAAGACGCCTGCCCTGAACTGGATCACCAGCGATGCACCTGTTACGTCGTGCACGGTGATGTGCAGTGGGGGATAGTCCTGTGCTCCGTGGGCTACGAGGCGGCCGACAGCGTTATAGCGAGGTGCCCACACTACCTGCAAGTTCTGCTTCAAGTCTTTCTCCACATCTGCCACTGTTGCGTACCTGTGCACAACAACAGCAAGTTGCAACAAGGTTGGCCCAACGGTGGCTAGCCAGTGGCTTGACACATGACTGGCTGGACCGCAGCATGTGCAGTGCGCATGTAACAGATTGCCAAACCACTGTGCAAGCAGCATACGCAGCTATGATTTGAGCGCTACTTCCTCTCCGCCCACTGCAGACATGCGCCACATACGCAGATGACACGGTATTGCCCCACGCATGTAATTTCACATTGAAACTGCGACAGTAGTACACACCTGGCCAGCAGGAAGGCAGGCAGGTCCAGGAAGTTGACAGCAGAGGCCTTGCTGGACTTGGCGGTGTAGGCAGGCATGGTAGTCGTTTCCTCCTGCAGCAACAGCAGCACATGTGTACACGTGGACCAACAGCATTATAAGGACGTTATCAGAAACAGGTTTTGTTCTGCTCAGCAGCCCAATGCAGCATGCAAATGCCTTGCAGGCGGCTGTAGCGGTGGCAGCAAATTGAATATCAAACGATGCTTTACATCTGCATGCTACTCTTTGTGCTTGCGTGCACCAACTGCTGCTGTCGGGCATCTATATAAATAAATGACTAACTTTCAGGTACTGTTTTTGGAAGAAAGCAGGCGCGTTTGGCAGTGGCAGGCCGCCAGCACGCCTTCATTGTAAACAGCTAAATTAGGGGCATCATCTGTGCAGGCCTGGGGCCAGTCCATGGCCCCTGGTGGGAGAAAGGGCAGCAGTACACCCTTTGAAAGCCTTTTGCTCGCAAACGACGCAATAAAACCCCCCCTAAAACGGATCCCTGTTGGGTAATCTATCATCTGAGCGGGCGTTGGCTCCATCAGAGGCCTCCTGTGGATGTCAACAAGTGTGAAAGGCGTGAGAGCAACTGCGAAAAAGAAGAGTAGCTGGTGCGATAAAACCCCCTGTCCTCCCCCCTAAAACAAATCTTTGTCGAATAAACTGCAACTTCAGAAAGCTTCGGCGCCATCTGAGGGCTCCTGTAGATGTCAACAAGTGTGAAACGTGTGAGGGGTGGTTGCCAAAGCCAAAGCAATAGGGCCCGTCAGCAACTGCTGACCGCGTTCTTCGCAACACGTCAACTCATGAGGTGCACCATGTCATGGACCTTACGCCCTCAAGCGCCCAGCAACATGCAAACGACCGAGAGCAACAACGGGAGGCACAGGACGCTGCGCGCTATCAAGCAGGTAAGGCGCATCTGCTTGCTGTAGGTCTTGCTGGGATGCTGCTTGCAACTCTGCCTTGGACAGGCTCTCTGGCTTGGACTGATCAGCATGCTGTCCTTCTTCACTGCTGTACTGACCGCCTGTGCCTGACCGCCTGTCTGCTGCAGCGTGTCTTTCACCACAGGTCCCTGCAGGAGCAACAGATGCAAGGGCTGAACTTCCCAGCTTGCAGCAGCGGTTCATGCAGCGCATGCAGCAAACCCAACCGCCAGACCCTTTGCTGGCAGCAGCAGGGGAACGCCGGCGTGCTCAGTTCGCAGCCAGTCAGCAGCGTCACAGAGTATCACAAAACCAGCAGCGTGCACAGGCCACAGCGGCCAGGCGTCGGCGTCGTCAGTCAGCAGCAGCAGCAGCAGCAGCATCGCAGCCTGCAGCTGCAGGTGGGGGGGATGGTGCCCATCCTGCCCCTCAGCGTGCAGCTGCAGGTGAGGGGGGTGGTCCCCAGCCTGCCCCAGAGCCTGCCCCAGAGCCTGCCCCGCAGCCTGCACCTGATGCACAGCGTGACCCCTCGCGGGAGGCGCTCCTGTGGTCCCAGTTGGAACTGTCCCAGGTGCCTTTGGCGCAGGTGCAGCTCATCATGCAGCAGCATGGGGCCACTGGGTCCATGTCGTTGCTGCAGGCGCAGCAAATTCATTGGGGGCATGGTTAGGGTGTACTTGCCGAAATCAGTCTTTTGTCATGGACAGTTGTATGTGGCTCTGTCCCGTGTTGGGAGTAAACAAGCTGTGCGTGTGTTGGTTGAAGGGGGTTGGGTGAATCAGGGGGAGTTTGACAATGTGCCTGAAGGATTGTACACTGCCAATGTGGTTTACCGTGTAGTGTTGATGTGACAGGCCCAACCACTCATGTGGGGATGCCTTATAAGTTGTGTTGGGCCGAGTCCAACCACAAACGTTGGGATGCGCAGCACTGTAGCGGTATGGTCGTGGTTAGCCTGATGTAAATATCAAAGTTGCTGCACACATGTCTGCATGGCCGTGGCATCGCCACGGGTTGCCCGCTAGTGAGATGTAAAACTAGACAGCTGCTGCCAGGGTGTGATGTACAGCTAGGCAATCGCTGAGAAGCAGTGCAATAGTAGGTGGTGCATGTATTAACACCGCCTGCATGTATCCGGCATGTAGGACACTCTGCTTACTCTGGCATGCTGCCTTCTCCTCTGCGGCTGCTTGCGCAGGCAGTAGCCGATCAGCAGGTCACACAGCAGGCACAGCAGCAGCAGCAGGCAGCGGACAGCAGATCGAGCTTGCACTGTTCCCGCAGCCGCCCCCAGCAAACAGCAGCCAGGCGCCAGCAGCAGCAGCAGCAGCAGAGGCACTGCCAGTGCTGCCGAAGCCGTACATACGGGCTCCTGGATCCCTCACAGTCGCCGCGCTCAAGTCCTGGTTGATAGATCGGCTTGCAGGAAAGAAGGCAGACGCGGTGCGGTTACCTGGCCTGCAGCTGAGCTGTGCAGACAAAGCGCTGGACGATCCAATGCTGACGCTGCAGCAGCTGCATGAGAGCGTTTGGCAGCCGCACTTGGGCAGTGCTGCTGGTGGCGCTGGTCTTGGCAGCAGTGTGCAAGGAGAAGTAGCAGCGGCAGCAGCAGCAGTGACAGGTGTTGGGCAGGACGGCAGTACAGCAGAGTTGCAGGCGGCATCTGGTGATAGAGTGATGCTGCTGTACTACTCCATCTGATTCATTTCTACTGCGCTGCAGCATGTGCAGCTGCCTATACTATGACAAGAACACCGCGCAACAGAACAAGTATGTTTTGGCAAGTTGGCGTCTGATTTGGTGTGCGGTGCTGGCTGATATGTGTTATGTCTGTGCCATGGCAATCGTGGCGGCATCCGCATCCTGCCTCTCGGGATCCTTGTTGATACCTTTCGCTCAGCAGTCATGGCTGGTCACTGCATTACGTGGTGTGCCAATCAGCGATGCTTGGTTGGGCGAACTGCGCTTGCCGCCCTGCGCAGTGCGGCGCCCCCGCAGAGCGCCACCCTGCAGCGGCAGCATGCTCATCATGGCTGTGCTGCATTGTTGACATGGCCTAGAGGGGCGTGAGCCCCGGCAGCTGTGGTATTGCCCTAGCTGGCGTTGTGAGAGTGCCTGACACGTGCTCGTGCTCGTGCCATGCTGCTTTATGTGTGTGCTGGTTGCTGGGGATGATTGCGTGCTGCTTCTGACGGTGTTACACAACTGGCGATGCCAGGTGGCAGCAGTCTACTGTACGTACTGAGTGCTTGCTTGCGTGATGGCTTTTAGATTCCGCCCCCCTTGTAACAAAAAAAAAACAAAAAATGGCGTTTTGTGACAGCAGCAGGTGTAAGGAAAGTGAAGGTGTGACCTGCACTGTTAGCTGCAGTCCTTGCTTCGTCTGTTGGCGCAGAAGGTGATTGCTAGTGGCGGTCAGTTATGCGAATGCAGCACATCCCCTTGTAACCAACAAAAAAATGCAGCACATGATATGTTATGGACTCAGGCCAGCCAAACATCCAGGCATGTCATCTGACGGTTCACAGCCTGTGATGGTTGCCCGTATGCATTGTAGATCACTGGCTGGCAGCAAGTTGACCCGGTCACTGGCAGTCACTGTAATGTTACAAACATTTTCCGTATACCTCCTCTCGCTGTCAGCAGGACTGAGCGTTGCAGTTCAAAATAGCAGCCAGCAACCACTGCTGCTGCAGCCGCATTAGTACATAT
Source organism: Tetradesmus lagerheimii (assembly GCA_902809745.2). Classification (NCBI taxonomy): domain Eukaryota; kingdom Viridiplantae; phylum Chlorophyta; class Chlorophyceae; order Sphaeropleales; family Scenedesmaceae; genus Tetradesmus; species Tetradesmus lagerheimii. The sequence goes on along the minus strand of CADDIJ020002708.1, from coordinate 114,870 downwards.
ACAGCAGGCAAGACATCTACTAGATGTCAGCTCTAGTAGAGCTGATCAACCAGCATTCACAGCAGCGCGCGTCATCAGTGAGCAGTGACCATGACCATGAGCCGCTTGGCGTACGTCTGTATTCGATCCAGATTACCATGCATCAACATCGTGCTCCCAAAAAGCCACGCCGTGGCGGCAGCCTCAATCTTATTGACCCTTCACCGTACCCTTCCTTTACAAATTCCAGCTGGCAGCACGGGGCAGGCGCTAACTATTAACACGCCTTTGACATTTGCCACCCTTGTGGGGCACCACGCCATGCATAAGTCATGTGGAGGCTCAACAAAGAGAGTACAAACCTCCTTGGATTTGCACAGCCGCACATGTCAACGGTGGCCACAGCAGCAAAGAACCAGCACCACCACCAAAGCTGAAGAGCAGCCTGTGCAATGCTGGCTACCAAGTAATTGAACTGGAAGCCAATGCACTTATCATCATCATCATCATCATCATCATCATCATCATCATCATCATCATCATCATCATCATCATCATCATCATCATCATCATCATCATCATCATCATCATCATATCACCCGATCAAGCCATGGTGTGGCATCAACGCCAATGCACTGTGCATCTTGCAGCTGGACGCGTAAGGAGTGGGGAGACAACTCCGCCAATGCAGTGTGATCTGTTGTGCACAGAGAGCCTGCAGCATCCCCAACCACTGCACTTCAAGCAGGCAAGTTGCATGGCATTGAAACCATGGTCACATGCACAAGTACACTGCTTTTTGGCAACAGCACCCGCCACAGCGTCACATGCATGTACTCCAAGCAGCGATACCTTCACCCAGCAGCGCACCATGCACCTCACCAACGTACCCCATCTCGAACAGGCAAGCCCACGCCAGCCCACATCCAATGTTCTCAGTACAGCAGCAGGTGCTTCATGATCTCAAGCATGCCATGCTGATCAGATGAGATGTATGCGAAATTCCTCAAGTACGGTTGGCAGCGCTTGATATAGAACTCGTTGCAACTCAGATTCATGTCTTTTCAATAAGCCCAACAGCGTGCATGTTCAATAGTGCCCATGCACCACGCCAGCACAGCAAACAAAATCACAAAAGCATGCCATATCATATAGAAGTGTCAGATATTCCCCACTTGCCTAGAGAGATAATTGCGGCTGACATTATGTATCATCATAGCATTCAATCATCCGCCGGGCGGCTGACATCATATCGAGAGGCAACAGTCACACATGAGAGCATCAAGAGCGGCGTGATATTGCGCAAATAGTTGAAACCAACATGCGGCACGCACTCCGAAAGCGTGCGCATATGCACCCATCTCTGATCCGTTTAAAACATCCATGATACATAGTATTCCAATAGTCTGCCGATGCCCCTCTTCTTCTCCACCCTCGCCCATCCACCCTTGCAGTGCTCACGGACTCAAACCAGATATGTGGACATGCATGTCCAAGACCCTGCCAATAGAGCCTCTATTCGGCGAATGCTGCATGCTCAACACATGCCCCAACTCATGCCTCAGCTGCTTTCAGGCAGCAGGGCGAGTCCCGCAAGGCTACGAATATCCAATGTGACTGCAGCGTGCACACAGCGCTCAACGGAGATAATGACACTGTGCAGCCATATGCATACAGAGCACCGATGAATGTTGCAGCCTACCAGCAATCTGAAGGCACCATCATTGATGCTGAGAGCGTTCAAGACGTAACAAGCTCAATGCCATTGCGAGCTGACACCTGCACAATGTGCAAGGTACAAGCTTGCCAAGCTGCCGCGTGACAGCTGCTGCTGCTATGTAACCACCACATGCAGCAAGCTAAAAGGCTATGCCAGAGCAATGGCACACCCTGAACCCAGTAAGCTTTGGGGCGGTACTGCCCATACATTGCCCAGAAAGGGACTTCATCTTGGCAGCGCTTCATACGGATGCAGGAAGCCAGCCATGTAACACATCAGAACTTGGAACATCACAACAGCCTCGTAACTGTTGTAGCTCACACTCTGCGCATCGTTAGCAAGCAAGCGGAGACATCCAGCACATGCTAGGTGCAGCACACCACCATAGATAGCTGCTGACAAAAGATGCTCAAGTTGTAAAATCACGGCCGCTGCCAGCCATGACGCGTGTGATGCAGCAGCGCATGGATAGCTGCGTCAGCCGCAGGCTTCGAAGTTCAGGACGTTCAAGTGTTATGTAAGGGGCTGTGACGCAACGATTGGGCCACCAGTAACATTTGTGGTTTAATGCTATCAAACCTTGCATGTTCCTCAGCGTGCACAGAATTCCCCAAGCAGTGCATGTTCCCCTATGCACATCCCCTCCTGACCCAACCGCATGAAATCACACCTGGCATGTTCCTCGCGATGCATCACAGCACCCCCGATGCAGTGCACGTTCTCCTATGCACATCCGGTCCCCCCTGATGCAACCGCATTCCCACATGACCTGCACTCGTGTGCAGGCAAGCATCCCAAGGACCCATTCAGCATCATTCCTGTTGCACCCCACTACCCAGACGTTCCAAGCCTGTTTCAAACCCATACCTTACACCCTGCAGTCAATCTTCAACATCTCAAGTTTGCTGTCGGCATTCCAGAAGCCGCAAGGTTGCACGCAGACTGCCCGGCGCACACAGCTGCATCAGACATCCCCTGACACGCTGCTGCTGTTGCAGGGCGCTGTGCCTATCCCCCAAGCAAGCTCTCATAGAATCAGGTCACATCACCATCACCTGCGTTCTGATAGCAGGTTCTGTTACAACCCCTTCACATGCTGCTGCATGGTGCCAAGCTCATCAGCAGCTCTTCCTGCAGCTCCATCTGCATCTGCTGCACAGCTAGCAGCTCAGCAAGCTTCACCTGTGCAGCTGCAGTCAGCGTGCCGCCACTTTCTTGCCGGCGCTGCGCGGCAGTCTGCATGCAGAGCTCGTGCCCGTGCTGCAGCTGCTGGTGCACCCTGAAGTACTCCTGAAGGCTGTTAGTGCGTGCTGGGCGTGATGCAGGGGGTTGGTTCGGCGGCTGAGCAGATAGGAGCCGCATTGGTGATGCATTGAATGACGGCCTAGCTGCTGCTGCTGCTGCTGCGCGTGGAGGCGCTGAGTGGGCATGACGTGGTGCTGCACGTGGTGAGTGGAGTGCTGTGTTTGAAGTGCCTGGCCTCTCTGTGTATGCCTTGCTGGCAGCCAGCTGGGCTCGCGTCTGCAGGTATAGGCAGCAGCAGTGGCATAGCTAGATGAGCAGCAGGTCGACTGGTCACGTAGGTGAGGCACTCTGCGGAGCTCAATAAGTTACTGTGTAGGCATGGTTTCCAGCAGCAGACGCATATGCAGCAGCGCAGGACAGGGTTGCCTGTCACCCTGCTGGCAGCAAGTGTCGTAGCTGGACAACAAATGGATTGTTCCTCTGCACTGCTGTGACCAGCAAACGTCAGAGGCTATCTCCATTGAGCCTGACGTATGCAGTTTGCATTGTATTGGAGGGTGAGCCACCAACCTGCATCAGCTGCATGAGCTCCGCATCAATCATCTGCATCGTCATGACGTTATGGTCCGCAGAGCTGTGCCGAGCAATGTCAGGCATGCACTGCAGCGCTGCGCTGTAGCTGCTGCTGCTGCTGTCGTTGCGAAGCAGGCAGGCGCTGCCCTGACGAGTAACCCCGGCTGCCTGCTGCATGTGCACTGCAACGTGCTCACTGCCGTGTGTGCTGTAGCTGCGGCTGTAGTCCTGTGCAGATGGCTGCTGCTGCTGCTGCAGTGTGGCAGCAATGTGGCCACCCTTGCAGCATGCGGAGTGCAGCTGCGCGCCTCGCAGCAGGGCTGCATCATGGCTACACCCATCTCTGAAGCTGTCGACAGCCGCATCCTGGGCCTGCAGCTGCTGGCACTGCTGCAGATCATACTCAGCGCTGAAAGCAGCGGCAGTTGCTTGCATGCCGGCCTGCGTGTCGCGGGGGCTGCTTGTGCCGCGGGGTGTGCCCGGGTATCGCATCTCTGCAGCATCTGGCAGCCATCTTGCTGCTGCTGCTGCAGGTGTGTGCAGCTTGCATGTGCTGCTGCTGCCGTTGTCTTTCATGCTGTTCTTTCTCACATAGTGTGCATCTTTTGCTGCAACTTCAGAGTCAAGTTGCGCCTGTGCTGCATCTGGTTTGCTGCAGCTGGTGTCGAAGCTGCATACACCAGCAGCAGGCGCAAAAGATGCCACGCAGCGCACAGCAAGCGCGTTACATGCGCGTGCGTTGGCCTCCAGCCAACCACCAGCTGTGATGCATTCGTCTTCGTCCAAGCCACCTGATGCCCTGCTGGCAAAGCCAGCAAAGCTGCTGCCAGCTGCTGCAGCAGCGTCACAAGCTGCGCTGTTGCTGCTGCTGCTGCCACAGCAGGGGCTATCGCAGCAGCCAGCAGCACTGCGTGGGCTGGAAGCCTTGCTACAGCTGCTGCTGTTGCCTAGGCATGGCTGCTGCTGCATGTACTGCCAGCTATCCGAATCCAGCAGAGGGAGCAATGGGCAGCTGCAGGAACGGCACAGCATCTCCAACGGCATAGAAGCAGGGTTGTGGGTGCAGCTACTGCTGGCTGCTGCTATAGCAGCTGGCCTCTGAGCATCAAAGCTCCTCGTTCCGGCTGTCATAGTGCAACAGGTAGCTGCTTGCAGCTGCTGATGGTATGGCAGCCTGCTGGGACCCCAGCTGCTGCTTGGGGTTTGTGCAGAGGCTGCACTGTGCAAGCTGCTGTCGACGCTGCCGTGCCTCCACCCATCTGAAACTGCACCCATGCTTGAGAAGCATGCACCTGCAAGAGTGGAAGCAAGAGGTGCAGTCCAACAGCAGGGTAAGAGAGAAGGGAGAAGCAGCTGAAGACGGCCAGCAGTGCGTACTCTCACATGTGTACAGTGACCTTCGTGGCTGCAACCCAGAGCACTTTCTGCGACGCAGGGGTATGAAACTCGGCTCCGGAGAAACAACTTGGGCTTCATAGCAGAGCTATAAAACATGTGCAAGCCTTCATTGCAGCTCTCAGTGATGCACTGGCTGTGTGCGTGTGGTGAGTCACTGGCTTGACCAGGGTGACTCATGAGCAGCAAGGAACTGCACACTCTGCGATGCCTGGGCAACAGCACCTCACCTGAGGCTGGTTCACTTGCCGCTGATGAACCTTGACGATACACGAGTGAGGAGCACATGGTTGCGGCCCTTCAGCGAAGTCGTGCTGTAACTAGCAGTGCTGCTCCTGCTTATGAGTCACTGGCTACTGGTGATGACGACGCTGCAGACATGAATTGTATCGGTTTTAAACAACCTGCAGAGGCGTAATGCGACTGGCTACAGCTACTGTTGGGAAGCATTGTGCATGCTCATTATGTAACACAGCAATGCGCACGCCTCACCACTTATCCTCCGGCTCGCCAGGGAGTCATCGTTGTGTGCAGTGATGCCCGTGTCGGGAACAGCTACAGGTGAGAGGTTATACAGTAGGGTTACAAGCTGTTGATGGTAATGATGATGAACAACAGAATGAAGGCGTTCTGCCGATGCTGTGCACCAGGTGAATGGCATCTTTGCCCAAGAGACCTGCCACGTGCAAGTACGACCTCGTTCTTCAACAAACGGGTGTCGGTATCCACATGATCATGCTGTCTGCTGGCATCTCATCTGTAAAAGACAGGTGCTGGATCAGCCCGCATGGAGCAACTACTGGCTGACCTGCAGGAGCGCGGTACAGGTAGATCCCGAAACCGCATGATCCTGGTCAGGTGCTGACGCCAAACGAAGCTTGATCCAAACCTGCTGTTACTTTTATTTCAATGCGCACACACCGTTCAACGATGCTCGTGTGTGGCAAGCCAGTGAATGTCTGCTTCTCTTGGTGACACCAAGACAAATCGTGCAGGCCTGCCCGCTGTGGCCTGCCAGATTGTGCAAAGAAACGTTCATGATATTACAAATACATTTGATGTTGAGATCCTCGTCGGCACAGTGATTTTGCAGGCTGCTGCAACAATTGTGATACGGCGTGCGCAGCTGCTGTTCCCACCAAGTCAGAGGATGAAGTGGAACAGTCGAAAAGATTAGCGCAGTTTTTTGTCCAAACATTTTGCAATACAATTCTGGAGTACAGGTACATCAGGTTGTGATTGAATGTGCAGTTATGGGGGGTTCGAATGTGGTGCGACCGGTCTGCTTGCATGAGGCAAGTCTTACCTGCACGTGATGGCAGGTTCAGAAATGTGTGCACTATTTTTCATTTCCGTCACTGATCCAATCGATTATGGCCTGCCTAAACACTTGTGTATGAAGTGCTACTACACTTCTCGCTGGCGCTGCCGATCGTTGCGAAGGACAGCAGCTTGATCTTGAAAGAATGTCTTACACAAGCCAACACTAATAACACTCTGACGTAGATCAGTTGCAGCCCCGTTCGTGCACCGGGTCAACAGACGCTTTGTTCAACAGCTTTCACACGATCACTCGCGCCTCTTGCTGTGTCTTGGCTCCATTCACTTAAACTGTCACCTCCATATGATCCGCAAGCATGACTGATCACAGGTGGGTTGATGCACCACGACTGTTGAAATTAGCGCCAACCTCTTGCTGCTGTTGCTTGGCTTGTCTCAAGTTGTCTGAGCTGCCCAGCATGTGGACAGGATATAGCAACGATCTCTGTATATCCCCTGCTATGCCATGTTGCGCCCTGCAGGCATACATCGAATGTACAGCACAAGCAGTCACATGCAAACCACCACTGGAAGGGACCCTGCTGAGCAGCGACCGCAGCTGCAGCATCGCGCAGCGGTGCTTCCAGAGCCCAGCTGCTGCTCTAACTGCAGCACAGGCCTGCCGGCAGTCACATATGTGCCTCTGTATGTGCCCTGGAGCAGCAGCAACTGCAGCAGCAGCAGCAGCAGCAGCAGCACCGCGTTGCTGTCCTGCCAGCAGCATGACCTGGCCATCGCCTTTGACCACCAGCAGCAGCAGCAGTCTGACCTGCAATCCGAGCTGGATTTGCTGAGCTTGGGCTTGCAGAGCAGCTTGCTCAACGAGACTGCAGAAGGTGTGATGACCCTGGATGGCTTTCCACTGCCAAAGAACAGCGGCAGTGGCTGTGCTGCTGACGTTGCTGCTCGGCTGGCAGCATTGCTAGAAGGTTTGAACGACAACACAGCAGAGTCAGCATGTTCGTCTTCATTGCCTGCCACACCACCCGCAGTAATGTCGAACAAGCACCCGAGCGACATCTTTTCAGGTGTAGCTAGCTTCAGTATCATCATCAACAGCCACATCAGCAGCAGCAGCAGCAGCAGCATGCAGATGAGTGATCAGCCAGGCAACGCAGCTGCAGCCACAAAAGGCAACGTGCTGCACTGCAGGCAGCTCTGCTATCAAATGGCATGGCATGATGTGGCTCAGGGGCTACCAGAGTCTGCATCTGATGCTAGTGCGGTGGTTGTGGGAGGGGCCCCAATCAAGCAGCAGCAGCACCGGCGCAAGGAGGCAAGCGTGCAAGCTTGCGTGTCCGGCTTCTGCCCATCTGTTGTGGCCACGGTGTCCAACCAAGAGCTGCAGCAGCTGCTGCTGGCGCTAGATCGCAAGGAGCAGGCAGCGCGTTTGATGGACGAGAGCAGCAACAACAGCGAGAGCAGCAGTGATGTGCAGCGTGACAGCTTCATGGGTCTGAGCGGGCTTACAGCCACACCAAACTCGGCTGCACTATGCCAGCTGAGCTACGCATGTGCAGCTGCAGCACCAGCCGCTGCACCAGCAGCTGCTGGTCTTATGCTGCTGTTTGATTGGGAGCCAGCTGACTGGTGAGACCGCAGGGGTCCGCCAGAGTTCAAACAACCTGACCAGATGATACTTGTTTGGCTGTCGGGGAGTGCCAAGCACCGCCTGCAGATCAACAATGTCAATGGTGCAGTGCCAATGCTTTAGAGTTGGTTGCTGGCTGCGAGGCATGCTCAGGCAGCGCCTTGATTCATCTGGGTAGGGTCAACTGATGTTTTGTGAATCAATCGTTATGCTGGAGTTGTTCATTGTGGCAATGTTTATTGTTTGCTTTTTGTGCGTGAGGTCAATCACAAAGTTTGTACGCTGTGGCTGATTCGGTGTTGCTTGCTTGATTGAATGAGATTGCGAGTGCTGATATGTTTGTGCACGTGGGATACTTGTGGCAGTTGGTTGCCTGGTATGTCATAAATACTGCAAGGCAGACGGCTGGCTAGTCATAGGGCGCATGCCTGAGCAGTTCAAGTGAGCTGAGCTGATCTTGTTGTTTGCAACCTGTTGTGCACATTGCTTTTGGTTGAGTGCACTGCAAGTGGCTACGCACAGGAAAGTCAACTGATGTTGCAGTTATGAGCGGCCTAGAACTTCACATCACAGTACAATACTTTAGACTGTTTGTTGCTCAACTCAACCAGGAGTGGAAACCACAATCAGAAGCTATCAGAGGCTCATAGGAGGGAGCTCAATTGCTGATGTGTCGAGCATCATCAGGTGTGCTTAGTGCATTTGCGCATGCATTTGTCAAGTGTGGTGGTGTACCAGCGTGAATGCTGTGTTGCAAATGTGTACAGAGGAATGAGGTGTGCTAGGAGCGGTATTGCTTGATCAACACAACCGGCATTCCTTTTGATTTCAGATTGGAGGGCAGTACAGATAAAGTGCAATATGCGGCATTTATAGGCACGCTGAGAGCAGACTATGTAGCGAGCTGTGTGCCATGTGGTTGGAGTCAGAATGGATATCAGCGCTGGAGCGAAGACAGATTCCGAGGTTTATCTCTTAGGGTACTCTGGGTTGTGGTTGTGTGCGGGCATCGATGCACGGTATGGCGTTGTTGGAGCGTGGAAGCAGGATGTCATTGTGACAGTGTGCGCCTGGGTGCACAAGAAAGCATCGCATCCAGTGTCAGTGACAGCGCGACACTGGGACAGCTGCCACGGTTAGTTGGATCCCATGCAGCTGCAATGATTGTCTTTGCACGTACACACAGCGAATACACAGCAGATGGCTCGTGCAGCTCATTGGGGCACAGGTGTACTGTTCTCAGGCAGGGGCACCAGTAGGGCATAACAGCAGCGCGAACTGCATGATCCTGCGGACGCGCCGACAATAACTTAGAGCTGCAGCTGCTGTACTGCATGCATGTCGTATTTTTGACCGTAGGCGAACACGTGCCCCTAAGGTGGTTTGATTTCAGCTGTCTTGCGTCCAACGTGGGGTATCGTTGACACATGCAGTGATGCTGGCATGATGGCAGGAGTAGCACAGCCTTTTCCTGCTAGAGTGCTACAAAGTTGTTCACAGTGCCTCAATGGCGTCAGCATGCATGCAGTGCTATGTTCCTTCAAATGGCGTACTGATGCTGCTCTGTGTGTGGCGGCGGCGCCTGTCACAACGCTGGCAGCGGGCCCCGGCACATCCAGCTATGCATTGCAGGTGCGCAGCTTGCTTTACATGGGTTCCGTCTAAATCCGCTCTTTGACATGTGCTGAAGGTGAACATGTACACAGGCATATGCCATGGATGCACTCATGATCAGCTTGTTTGGGTTGAGCACTTGCATGCAGACAGACATCACCCCACCCCGGGTGATTTCGCCTTTTTTTGCTTCATCTGCAACTGCTTTGCAATGTTGTTTGCATTTGCTGTTTTGGTCACGGTGCTGCGTGCACACACAGGTCCTGTGGTTAGGTCTTGTGGTCGTGACGCAGGGCTGCACTCTGGAGAGGTTGTTCAGTCAATGAACCATGGTATGGTTAGCATCCTGTACCCTCTACTTGATGCTCCCTGGACGCAGAAGGGTTGGTGCCCCGGAAGCTCCTGGATCTGGACAGCTATGATCTACTTGTTCAGCATTGACAGTCAGCGGCGAATTACAGTGGGTCAGGCCAGCCTTGCTTGCGTGCGCAGCCTTGCGTGAGTGAGCAGCCTTGCATGCAGGGGAAGGGTACTCAGTGCGGCATGCGGCATGCCTTGCTGCTTGGGTGCTGCTATTACTTTTACATCGGCAACGGGGTGGTGACACTCTCTTCAGAGGGGTGCAAGGTCAATTGGTAACATATGTCACGTGGCATGATCCTGTTGCGATTACAGCGAGATCCGAGCCGTCACAATGCATCCCGGAACAGGCGCGGTGCACTCAGCAGTGCTGCCATTGGATGACGCAGGCCGCGCACACCAGCAATGACTGCTGGCACCAAAGTTACGCCACCATATGCATGGGCATGCTCGGGTGACTAGCTAGCGCAGTATTGAGCTGGTCATAAGCCTGTCAAAACTCGAAGCATTGAGCTGCAGCACGAGAGCTACGCACTCGACAACGGCATACATCATTGGCGCTGCGCAGCATGCTGTCACATGGCGCCAACATACGGCTGTCAATACCTTGCCGTTCCAGTACCAGTTACTCCTCTACATAGCGCTAACTTGCCTACATGCCAACAGGCAGATTCGGCGGAGCCTCGCCCAAAGATGAACTCAATGAATCCGACCAGCTGTGTGGCTTCTGCAGCCACCACTGCACTCTTTAAAATTGCTACAGGCGCGGCCCCATCCGCTGACCTGCAGCTGGCACACGCTGTGCTGCGCAACGCAAGCACGGCAAGCACAACGGATTGTTGCTACGCTGATACTACGCCAACCCATCGTCAGTCATCTAAGCGTACTGTCAAGAATCAAATTAGTGCACACAGGGGCTACATGATGAAGGGCTACATGCACAAGATACAACGACCTGGAATGAGACGTACACCGACTACAAAGTCATGCCTGTTGCAGAGACACAGTTATACTGCTTGCAACACCAGTGTTGCAGTACTGGCATGCACCGGGGTAGAACAGGGAAGTATATGGTGTGCATGCGTGCCACCAATCCCCATTGCAGTGGCAGCCGTCTGCATGCCATGCTTCTTCACACTATCACACCACCAGATACAGGTACATATACATACACGCCTAAATCAGAGCTGTGGCCTGCTTCGCAGGGCCTTCAGCAGCAACAGCCGCCGCCGCAGCAGCAGCGGCATCTGCATGCCCAGCGTCATCACACAACACCAGCTACCGCCGCATGCTTTGATCCAAGCATGTGGCTGAATAGTCCTTGACCTGCGTCTTCTTCAAGCAGCCGAAGCACTTGTCCTGCAGCGATTGGCTGCGGCCCGTCGTAGCGTCAACGCAGCTGCTGCAGGACGCCTTGGCTGCAAACGGCGTCGTGGTGGCCTCCACGCACTGCAAGCACGACTGCGTCTTGCCTGGCATCAGCCACGAGCTGAAGCATGCTGCGCATCCTGTTGACTCAAAAGACGGAAACCGCGCGGCCTTGATGCAAGTGAAGCATCGTGCCTGCGTAGCTGCCGTGGTTGGGATGTTGCCGCAGTCCAAGCACTCCTGCTGCACATTTGGGTTGGTGTGACACGCCAGGCATTGCCTGAAGACATCGTCGCTCTGCGCCGCATTGCTGCAGAGGTCGCACGGCGTCTGATCATTCGGTCCAATGTTGCAGCCGTCGCTGCCAGCCTGCTGCGTTGTGTTGCAGATCTTGAGCGGCTGCGTGTCCAAGCATGAGAAGCAGCGCGCGGGCGAGGAGCTCTGTGCGCAGGCGTTGCAAGCGCCGACGTATCTGTTGCCCTTTCTGGCTGCGCATGACAAGCACGCTGCAATGTCGGGCTTGCCGTAGCCCCACATGCGGGCGCCGTACACGCAGGTGGAGCAGCGCTGGTTATCCAGGATGCAGTCGTAGCACCTGCAGGCCCGCGCAACACATCAGCAGGCCACAGCAGGAGCAGGAGCATGTCAAAATGCACTCCATGTACTAGCAACCTAAGTAGCTGTGGACATGTGCAGCACAATCGATTGATGAACACACATTGCTGCAAACGCACGCTGATCATGACTTCGCACTTGAGGCCATGCATGCCATCATTCCAATGTACAGCAGCTGTGCCGCGTGCTAATAGCCACAAACCACACCTGGCTTCAAGACGGCCTTACTCTCACCAGTCTTTCTGCTTGGCGTCTGCCAGCCCCGAGCACACCGCACACGCATTCTGCGCTTTGCTTCCCTTGCTGATCAGGTAGTTGATCGGCTTCTTGCTAAACTGCCCGCGCTTGTCTTTTGCACATTTCAGGCAGCTGTCTGGGTCCTTTGAGCTGCCACATAGCTTGCACACATTGGGTGGCAAGCCCTGGCAATCCTCAGAGACTGTGAAAGTGCCAGAGATCCAGCCCTCTGCGGAGGCTGCTGAGGATGCAGACTCGGTTACAATACCTGCAGCAGGAGGCAGCAGCAGCAGCCAAGAGCAAGATTAACCAGTGAAAGAGGTGCGCGCATGAATAAACGCCGGAGCCAACAACCTTGGCAGCACTTGCACGACTGCACATGCCACGCATCCCCTTCCTTTGCATGAGACACTGCAGTGGCTGTGCCTGTGTGGGTGTCACACAACCAGGCGTTGCCGATGCTGCAATGTGGACAGCTAGCTGCTGAGCATGTCAAAGCCTGCCTCGCATACATCCACAATACATCCAGGCTGCTGCCGCAATTAGCAAGTTCTGCTCAGCCCAGCTGCTGCTGCTGCTGGTGGTGCTGATGCTGCTGCTTACCCGCTGAGCGCTGTGCAGCCGCCTTTGCTGGTGCAACATACTTGGGCCGCTTGGGGTCAGGCACGCGTTTCAGCGTGCAGATGCCATACGGCCACGCATCACTCGTGCTGTATGTGTTGAAACTGTACTGGCAGCCGTTCTGCGTCTGTGGATACGTCCAGGGCCCGAAGCCTCGTATGGGCAGGTCTGCATCCACTGGGTCGCGCTTTTCTGGGCCTCCAGGCGGCACTGCAGGAGACAGGCACAACATACGTGAAAATGTCATGTTGTGAGCCATGTTGTGAGGCCAATGAGGCTGAGACTGGCACTGTAGGGGATGCATCAGATGTGCAGGTTGCAGCTGCTGGCACAGAAGGTTGGTGTGGTAGCTGCTGCAGGAGAGATACAGGCTGCTGCTGGTTGCTGTACTTGTGTGTATTTGTGCCTGCATGCAGCTGAGGTACACAGCGCGCGCAATGCCATTGCTTTTGCAATTTCGACCTATTGACAGCTACAGCACTGGCAATGGCAGCAGGGCACCATACAGCTGCCGGGAACACTGTGGATGGTCAGCAGCTGCTGGATTGACCGGCTTACTCACTCTTAGGGTGCTTGGCAACCCAGCCGCTGCATCCTGTGCCACAGCCAGAGGGCTTGCTACAGAATGTCCAAGCATTGCAACTTGGCAGCAAGCCGCACGCGTTTGCGCACTCTGCTGCTGATGTTATTGTGGGGCTGCTAGGGTGGGGCCCTGTGTAAGACAAGCTGCCAGCTGACAGCACCAGCACATCGCCCTCTATGTTCTGGGGCACTGTGGTGGCCTCTACAGTGCATTGAATTGCAGCCGAGCCTGCAGGACAACAGCAGCAGGATGCAGCGCAGATGAAAACTGGGCTGTTAAAGCCTGTATCTGTGAGAGGAGACAGTAGTTGATCCAAGGTGCATGCAGGCCACATCAGCAATAGAGCACCAGCAGCTGCTGCAGTGCCAAAGCTTGTAAATGACAACCAGAACCAAAGGTCATGACTGCTGGTCTGCCTCTGAGCAAGTCGTTATCAGGCTTGCTGCTCAAACCAGCAGACAGCACCACGGCTCCAGTTGTTGAGTGGCACAGTTGAACATCAAGCCCTCATGCGGTTGAACAAGCGGTCTATAAGCATACCTGCAATATAAATAGCTAGATCATGGGCCACATATAGGTGACTGCATGCTGCGCGGGCGCGACAATTCGACAGTTGCACGCAGTTTCGCACCAATGATCCTCACCTCTATGAAGGAGTAAACAGAACAGGCAAACATATAAAACTTGAAGCAGGCTCCTATGGCTTTGTACTCGAACCAGACCGCTCCAGCCTGGCACAGCTGCTCGAGACGCTGCCATTCAAAGTTCGATCATTCACACATAACTCGTTTAAGGCCGAAATCGCACACAGAGACAAAGTTGGAAGTAAAGCATCAACAGCAGTGCTGAGCAGCAGTGCAGACACAGCATAACAGTGTGACGTGGTTATGCCCATACGTGCAGCGCGTTCCTGCTCCGACTCAGTAAGTTGAGTGCTGTTGCCAATGCGACTATGGCGCTCCCTCGCTGTGCACAGCAGAAACCAGTTATGCCAGCTGCATCAGCAGGGAGCAGGCTGGCAAGGGCAGATGCTAGCATGAACTGACAGGGGCGTCGTTCTCATTTCTACTTGGATCAGATTAAACTCAAACATGCTTCACATGCGTGTGCAAGACCCGTGGACAAGGCCCAGCAATAGCAGGGCTAGGCCCTATAAAAGCCCACTAGTGAAGGCAGCAGCTGATGCAGCGTCACTAGCATCACATCCGCAACCAGTGGCTGCACCCGGCAGTAGCAAGAAGTGTGTCGTCATAGGTAAGGGCTGCAGGCAGCTTGATTCGTGCAGTCACCCTTGGCAGCAACGATTTATCAGCTAGCAACCAGCCATGAAGCGCGCTTCGCCTGCCAGTGGTCTGGCACCAGCTTGCAATGCGGCACTGTGGGGTGGAATGCTTTTCCCAGCAGTCAGCCAGCCCAGTAGCTTCAACTGTCTGTGGTCTGGCACAGTTGGACACTGCTGCGGTGAGATTTTGAATTGTTTGAATTGTTCAACCTGCAGGAGGTGGCATTGGAGGGCTTGTGACTGCTGGCAAGTTGGCACAACATGGCTACAGTGTCACTGTGCTAGAGAAGAACGAAGAGGTGTGGTGCAGTTGCAGCTGCTCGCTTGGCAGCCAATGCAAGGGATGCACATGATGCAATGCACACGGGTTGTCAAGGCGCTCAGTAAGCGGGTACAGTGTGCACTCTCTGCTGCCTACCTCTTCTGACTGCATAATCCACAACAGCAAAGCAACTGAGGTGTAGCCAAAGCTGCTGCAACAGGCATGCAAATTCAACGAACGCAACCCAGCAAACCCCACAACCTTGGCGCCACCTTGTGCGCCACTGCACCTGCCCAACTCCTTGTCACCTCTTTGCCCGCAGGTTGGCGGCCGCTGTCAGTCGGTGTGGCGCGACGGCTACCGCTTTGACACCGGCCCCAGCCTGCTGCTGTTCCCTGACGAGTACCGCAAGACGTTCAAGTGGCTTGGCAGCAGCTTAGAGCAGCATGTGCAGCTGGCGAAGATCGAGCCAGCAGCGTACAGGGTCTTCTTTGCAGATGGTTACAGTAGCAGTAGCAGCAGGGGCAGCGGCAGCAGTGGGAGTAGCAGCAGCAGTGGGATTAGCAGCAGCAATGGAAGTAGCAGCAGCAGCAGCAGCCACAGCTACCTGGACCTGCTGTATGATGTGAATGACATGGTGCAGCAGCTGGAGCACCTACAGCAGGGAGCAGGTGGGAGGCAGCCACCCTCAACGTGTCCGTGGAACGACACGCCACGCAGCACATTGCTTGCTTGTTTCTTGCTTACCCTGCTGCAGAAAGCACATGTTTGTAGTATGCAGCGCTGCGTACAACATTCTCTATAGACCTACCCCTACAAGATATCTCTGTTTGTCCTAACCTGCATCGTCTTCCTGCTGCATCCCTGCTGCGGTTTCCGTGCTGCTGCACCTGACACTTACGCGTGGCAGGCACTGCGTACCTGTCGTGGCTGGCAGAGGCCCGCAAGGCGCTGGTGGTGGGCACTGAGAACTTCATAGCGAGGGACGCAGACAGCTTGGGGGAGTTCCTGGACCTGAAGCGGCTGCTGCCGCTGCTGGGCCAAGTTGACGTGTCTGAACTGCTGGGCAACCACCACCAACGGTGAGAGCGCAGCTGCAGCTGCTGCTGCTGCTGCTGCTGCATTGAAGCTTAGAGCTATGTGTGGGGTTGTGTGTTGCAGTCCCAGCAGTGGCCACTCCTCTCGTTGCTGCCTGGTGCGCTGGCAACACCCCCCTGTTCTCAGCTGAACAGCTTGCAGAGGCAGCAGCTTCTGGCCGATGTCGCTGCCGAATGAGGCTTGCGGGACGTAGCGCACCAGCTGCTGTCTGCTGCCGCCATAAGAAAAACGTGCACTTAGCTCCATTGGCAGATGTGGCCCACGACAACTTGCACAGTGTATTTTCTGCTACAAGTTACTGCACCTGTTTACCCGAGTTGTATGGCTGCTGCTGGGGCACTCTGTGTTTACACACTCGGTGTTCACTCACTCTGTGTTCACAAACTCTGTGTTCACCCGCTCTGTGTTGGCTGCAGGCTAATGCGCAGGTTTGTGGGCAACCAGCGCATTGCTGCGCTGCTGTCATTCCAGGACCTGTACGTGGGCCTCAGCCCCTACTCCGCGCCAGGCGTGTTCAGCTTGCTGGCAGCAACGGAGATCACAGACGGCGTCTGGTGAGCAGCACCAGCCAGACCATGTGATTGTTGCAAGTTCTAGCCGGATTGCACGTTCCGCAGTGCAGCATTATAGCAGGATGGGCCAGACCATGTACTCAAGTGATGTATGCAGGCCAGCCATTCTTAACGTCAGCATCAGCGGCACAAGCATCATATGATGTGCGGCACATGTGTGGTGTTGATGCATTACTATTGGCTCGGCGGTGTTGACAGACAGTGCGCTTGTCTTGTGTGGGCTTGCAGGTACCCTGTTGGCGGCTTTTGTAAGGTGAATTGCCCTGGCTCCCTGAGGTGATGCGCTTGCCTGTTTCGCTAGACATGCTGTAGTTGATGCATAGGTGCAGCAGTGCTGCCATCCAGCACGCTGCCAGGGGCAGCATGATGTCATGGCTCAACACAGTACAGCACAAGTGTGCAGCTGCTTGCTTGCTGGCTGGCTTGCTTCTCTGCTTGCGTGCGTGGTTGCCAGTTCAATTTTCGAGCGATGTGTTGGGTCGTGTCATCGCCATGTTTGCAGAAGATGCTGTGGTAGTCCAACAGCACTGTGGGGCTCCACTGCAACCACAAATCTTGGTGGGACGCATGCGAGTTTGCGTTACAGGTGCGTGACGGCCTGCTGGCGGTGCTGCAGCAGCATGGCGTGGAGGTGCGCACATCTGCGTGCGTGCAGCAGATCACAACAGCAGCTGGCGCTGTGACGGGTGTCCAGCTGGCGGGTGGCGAGTGGATTGAGGCGCCCCTGGTGGTCACAAACAGGTGAGGGTTGGATGGTGGGTGCAGCAGGCACAGCGGAGTGTAACTTGCCAAGTGGTGGGTTGAGTTGCTGGAGGGCTCATGCTGGTGCTGTTGTGCGTGCCTGAGATAGTGCCTGGGTCATACACAATATGCAGACGGTGCATAGTGGATCTGTAGGACTACTAAATATGAGAGTTCATGCAACCGAGTGGCAGCAGCCTGACCAGGCGTGCTGTGTGCAACGTGATTGCTGCAGAGACGTGAGCATGTCGTACGGCCTGTGTGATGAGTCATCAGGGGTGCGGCACAAACAGCAGCAGCTAGCAGCCAAGGAGTTCAGCGCTGGCGTGATCGCGTACTACTGGTCCGTCAACAGACGCCTGGACATGCTGTGCCACCACAATGTGTTCTTGTCAGGTAGGACGGTGCCCATTGCTTTGAAAAGAAATGACTGCACACGATGTGCTTACTAGCCATTGCCAATTACCTACTACTCTATAAGTTCATATACTCAGAGCATCCTGTACATCCTGCAGTGCATGCCAGCACAGCGCTGCTAGAGCCACCTGTCCATCAACCAGCGCACAGCCTTTCGCCTGTCTGCTGGCCTGCTTCTGCCTTGCAACGACTCGCTCTCGCAGGTTGTACCTGATATATCCCTGAATATGTTGCCTAACTGCTGCTTTGCTGCTGCTGCTGCTGCTGCAGACCAGTACCAGGCATCCTGGCAGCGTGCACGCACCGCAGAGGAGTTTGTGACACACCCAAACTTCTACCTCCATGCGCCAGCACGCACCGACCCATCAGCAGCACCAGACGGCTGCGACAGCATCATGGTGCTGCTGCCAGTGGCGAACATCCAGCAGCGCAGCGGAAATGACAGTTATGACATGTTAGTAACAGCCGGCCGCCAGCTCATCCTTCAAACCCTGCAAGCCGCCGGCACTGGGCTGCAGCTAGAAGATATCATACACGAGGAGGTTAAGCAGCCGGCAGACTGGCGAAATATGTATGCGTTAGAGCATGGCGCAGCGTTTGGGTTGTCACACGGGCTAAATCAGCTGTCAATCTTTAGGCCGCCCGTGAAAGAGCCGCAGCTGCAGGGTTTGTACTTTGTAGGGGCTAGCAGCAGGCCTGGCAATGGAGTGCCACTGGTGATGATGGGTGGACGAATCACAGCGGAGCGCATCCTAGGAGATGCTGCTGCTGTCTAGTGCTGTTCACTTCAAGTTGTTTGAGACACAGGCCTCTTTGTTGGCGAATTTCCTGTGTCACCCAGGGTACTACCGGGTACCAACTGCATTATGACAGTTATTGTGTCACCCAGGGTACTACCGGGTACCAACTGCATTATGACAGTTATTGTGTGTGGCACACATTGTGTGCCGCTGTGTGTACACCTGGCGTAGGGCATGAGGCTGTTCATCATCATCATGTTACCCATTAAGCCATAGCATCAACGCCATCGGCCCCGCGCCCGCGCATGAGGCTGTTGCCAGAGATCCGGCCATCCGGCAGGCTGTAACTGAAGCGCAGTATAGGAGCCCCGATGGATCATCATCATCATCATCAGCCCCGACGGATGTTGAGGACGTATTTGTAGCGTAGTTTACAGCGCTGCCCTGGTCAACAGAACGACTGGCAAGTGTCAACAGCGGCTTGTGCAGCACTGTACCATACAGCACGCTGCCACCTAGCACAGCGCAAAACCTTTACACAGTGGCAACAACACAGCGAAGTGCATGCACATCAGCTCGAACGAGCAACTCAACTTTCAACTTCTAACTTGCAGCGATTGGCCAAGCCTGCAAGCCCCAGATTCAGCTGTGACACTGTCAGTGTGTCCAGCTTCACTGCCAAGCCAACAAGGCAGTCCAGCAACTGCACTTAATATGAAGGCCACCATCAGACATGTGGCAATGCGGTACCGTACGTATGTATAAATACATGCACACCAGCTCCAGATGCGTAGTACTATTCTAGTGGATGGGGTTGGCACCTTGCGGTTGATGGGCACCCAAGACGGCCACAACACAGGCCTGCACACATGTGTACAGGACACCTTGCCACCTGGCGATGCAGATGCTGCAGCGACCGATCACAGCCTACTCAGCACAGAAGCAGCACAACAGCAGGGCAAGCGCAAATGCCAAAACCAGTACACATGCTGGCCCAAAGTTTCCAGCTTGTTCCACAGCAACATTAATGCCTGCCAGCAGAGCTGCTGCTCAAAAATGCACACAACGACCCTACAAAACAGCCGGTACCTGTGGCAATCAAATTGCGGGCAGAATGCACCTCAAAAACTCACCTTATCAGAATCCAGATTGGTGCATACACCAGACAACATCCGCAACACTGTCTGGCACTGCTGCTAGGCACTGCATGCCAAAGCACAGAGGAGACTGGCTCATGGCAGGAAAACTCGCAAGGAAAGCGCAAGGGCACAGCTGCTGCACACTGTAAAGTTTGCACTTGTGACACATGCTGGAGATGTTGCTGGCAGCAGGTGTGTCTGCTGCCAAGATGCTGCATACCCTCAACAGCCTCACACCATTGCCCCAACATAACACTCATGACATCCAGCAGAACCGACATAACAAGCCCTGCCCTGCAACCCAGCGCATAGGGGAAAAGGTGACGGTGCAAGCGAACGGCACGCTCAAGAGCACGAACGATCATTCAAAACACATGGTGATGCTGGCGCTGCGCGCTGCAATGGTGAAGCATGGGACAGATGCGAGGCGTTGTTGTCAACCCCGGCCTGCCGTTGTAGTGTACGGCAGCATCAATTTGCCATGGACATCTCAAGACTTTCCAACCATGACTGACCCGACTGTGGGCCTGCGCTCTGAATGCAACACATAGTAACAGCCGAAAGCAAGTTGGCGAGAAAAGATGGAAAGCAGGCAGCGCAACAATCATTGCTTGCTGCAACGAGCACATGGACTTCACGTGCCATGTGAAAGACTCGGGGAACCTAGACAGGGATGCTCAGTACGCTCATTTTGGCAGCATACTGCGTACCAGTACGCGTACGGGACGTAGTACTCAGCCAATACGCTGCTGAGTACGCTGGTCCTGGTAGACGAGCAGACGGACCCGTCACTTGCCGAGTTGCCGTGTAACTTAGCAGCTGGTGACACCTAGCACTCTAGCAGATTGACTTCGAGAGCTCCCCTAAGACAATCATGAACGCAATGTCGCTTTCCAGCGCGGCTTCCGCCCAACCACCGAACGAGGAGTGGAAGAAATCCACCAACCCCGTAGATCACTGCGAAATTGTGAGCAAGCTTGCAAACGGGAACAGCTACAAATGCAAGTACTGCGCCAAACAGTTCAACGGGAGCGCAACGCGCTGCTATGTCCACCTGACCGGTGAGGGGCCAAGTGCACCAAGTGCCCCAAGGAGACGGTGCTCTCCCTAACCGCTGAACAGGCCAAAAAGAAAGCCCAGGGCAGCAAGAAGCGCAAGGAGTCTGAGGCGGACCAATGCAGGCGCGACAGCCATGCTGAGGCTGGCCCTGGCCCGAGCAGTGCTGCTGCTGCTGGCCGTGCCGGCTCCATCCCTGGCCCGGTGAGCCATTGCTGCAGCTGATGAGTCACTTGCATGGTGCGGCCACACATGTGATTGAACACCTGAATACATGTTAACAGTGTTCATGCAAGTGGATGGAAGACTGATCCTGCCGTGTGCTGCTGTCACTGCACTCCAACAGCTGGGTGCTGCATTCAGGCGCGCTGACACCACGACTGTCACCCGTCACCTGGCTGACATGATTTTCCTGGAAGGCCTGCCCATGAAGCTGATCAAGAGCAAGTACCTGCGCAAGTTCCTGGCCTCGCACAGCAAGTGGGTGGAGGATGCCGTGCTGGCTGCCTATGGCATCAAGCAAAAGCCCCACATCTCTATCGCTGCTTACAAGCCTCCCAGCTACAACACCCTGCGCACCAAGTGGCTGGATGACGCCAAGCAGCGCGTGCAGACCAGGCTGTTGGCGTGGCAGAGGCGGGCCACCCAGACGGGGATGACCATCACCTGTGACGGCTGGAGTGATGCCCAGAACCACCCCATCCTTAACGTGCTCGGTGTGTGCCCCAAGGGTGCCCAGTTCCTCGGGGCTGTGGACACCAGCGGCAAAGCCAAAACTGCTGAGTACATCGCCGAGGTCATCATTGAGTACATCGAGGGTGTGGGGCCTGAGAACATGGTGCAGGTGGGTGTGGTGTTGGGTATGCTGGGTTTGGTAACATTGACATGGTATTGACGTCACCTTTGCTGTAGCAGCAGCAGTGTTGGTTATGGCAGCCACACCGATGGCTAGTGTATCAGGGCAGCATGCAGCTGGCAGCTGGGGGGACACAATCTGGCAGGGACACAGTATGTTAAATCAACATGGCAGCATATGTAGCCCCAAAATTATGCTGTGTGAGTATGATCAGATGGCATTCAGCAACTCAACAAGCAACTCGTTACTCATGCTGCAACCTCCCGTGTCGTTGCATACTGGCCTGTAGGTGGTGACAGACAACGCTGCTGCCTGCAAGGCTGCTGGCAAGATCATAGAGGCAGCATACCCCCACATCACATGGTCCCCATGTGTGGCACACGTGTGTGACCTTGCGCTGGAGGACATCTTCAACCTGCCTTACTTCAGGGAGGTCCACACCAATACCAAGGCCTTCGTGTCCTTCATCAACCACCACCACGCCACACTGGCTGCCTGGCGCGAACTGGGCATCGCTGGCCTGGACACCAGCACCCTTACCCCTGAGCAGGTGGCTGAGGCGCTGAAGTCCAGCAAGCTCGCGCTGCTGCGGCCTGGTGAAACGCGGTTCGCCTCAGCCTTCCTAATGCTGGAGCGCAGCGCAGAGTGCAGGGTGAAGCTGCAGCAGTTCGTGGTGTCAGATGCTTGGAACACGGCGGTGGGCTCCATGAAGGCTGCTGACAGAGTAAGTGGACTTGGCATGGCAATGCTTATGCTTTGTTGCATCTGCATGTGAATGGCATTGGTTGTTTATTAGTGATGCTGCCACCTGCCCTGCCAATCTGCCATGGATGCATGCCAGTGCTGTGTTGCCCGACTGTCAGCTGCCTCGTCTTGTCCACAGCTGCAGTGCTGATCTTTTCCTCTTCCATTCTGTGTACTGTGATCATGCGTCACACAACCCGACAGGCTGCAGCTGATGAGCACAAGAGCACCATCCTCAGCGCCAGCCACTGGAAGGTGGTGGACCAGGCCCTTGAGATGTGCGAGCCCATCATCAAACTCTTGCGCAACGCCGACAGCGACGTCCCCACCACTGGCAAGATCCATTACTATGCCTACAAGGTCAAGCAGCACCTGGCGGCGGCAGGCGCAGGTGTGCCAGCACCTGTGATGGCTGAGGTGCGGAGGATCTGGGACGCGCGCTGGAAGTTCATGGACAGCCCCCTGCATGGGGCTGCCTACTGCCTGGAGCCGGAGTTCCTGAGTGATGTTGGGCTGTACCTGGGCAATACCCGTGACAGCTGCGTGCAGAACCTAATTGCTGTGATTGACCAGATGCTGCCCGAGGAGGAGCGGCAAGCAGCTCGCATGTCATACGCATCCTTCAGGGCCCAAGAGGGTATTTTTGGGTCAGCAGCTGCTGTGGAGGATGCTGGCAGCATGCCAGCACCCCATTGGTGGGAGATGTATGGTTGTGGTCACCCTGAGCTGCAAAAGGTTGCCGTGCGCTTGCTGGCACAGGTATCCTCCGCCTGCTCGTGTGAGCGTGCTTGGTCAGCATACGATTTCATCCACAACAAGCGGCGCAACAGGTTGACGCCAGCACGTGCACGTGACTTGGTGTTTGTGTTCACAAATGGCAGGCTGGCTGAGAAGATGGAGACAGCAGAGGAGTCTTTTGTGGGGTGGGATGAGGAAGAGGAAATGGAGGCGGCTGCAGAGTGAGCCAGTGAGGGCTTTGGTGTTCAGGGGATGAGGGGTTCCCAACTGCGAGCAGTTCTGGGCATTGTTGCTGACTTGGTGTGGGTGCAATACTAATGATGTATCATTTGTGTTGGTCACCCCCTGATGTAACATACACACCGCATTTGTTCTGTCACTTACAGCAAGTCCTGATGAGTTTACCATGGTGCCAGAGGGCCCACTAGTACTCGGCAACGTACTCGCACGTACTGGCCCTGCGTATTGGACCCTGCCAGCAGAGTACTGCGTACTGCGTACTGCGTACTACGTACTGAGAGTACTGCGTACTGAGCATCCCTGTCAGTCAACATGCATTTGCCGAGCTGCTATGAACATGGCAGGCCAGCATCCAACTGCATGCTTTAGAAGCACCGGATTCCGAGGCTAGCTTGCTGAGTAACTGGGTTGGATGGCCACACTGTCAGGCACTCGTCACCCCAGCATGCATAACACACAGCACGCTGTGCACACCCTGAACCTGAAACTGCAATGCACTCATGCAGCCTCAGCACATATGGCAGCACCCTGCCCAACTGCACCTCTAACCCAGCATAGCTGACGTTGATCGGGTCGGGCTGATTTACGATTATCATGCACGCTGGGTAGGCAGTGGGTCCCTGCTTCCTGCAAGCGTGCTAAGGGAGATCATGGGTGATTCCTCAGACTCGTCGTTCTATTCAGAAGATAGCTATTATAGCTCCGATGAGGAACCCGACGAGCTCTTCTTCGGCATGGGAGGCATGTATGGAGACTACTTGCTACATGCCCCGCCAAGCAGGGAGGACTTCCTGGGAGACCCTGCTAGAGATCGCACAGCAATCCTTTTGGGAGAGCTCAGCCTTCCTGTCAAGGCAAGCAGTGCTTCAAGGCACGAGCATGCTCGGCAGGCATGTCTGCTACAGTACAGCAGTGCAGGCCCTGCTAGCTGCTGCTGTCCTGCACTGAAACAGCACGCTTGATGATGCGAAACGCATAGATCCGCGCGTATTGAAATCTGGTTGGACTGTCCGTGCACTAGGGAGCTGGTGGCAGCAGCTGACCTGCATACATTTCCCAGTGGGGAGTCCCTACGCATGCTGCATGCTGTGTTACCTCACATACTGTGTTCTGGTCTGTGCTTTGCTGCGGCTTCGCATCATCTCTGCAGGCTGCCAAGGGCTTGACGATCGCTGGTCTGAAGCAGCGGCTGGTGCCAGATGGACTGCGCTACAGGCCAGGAGCTACAATGGAGGAGCTATGCCTTGACAGGTGTGGCCACTTGCAGCAGCACAGCATATACTGCGCCATGTTCCTGCAAGACAATGATGCAGCTCACACCCTTGTAGCAACAGGGGCATCCATATACCACTGCCTGCGGTCACAACATCCTGTTTTTTCACAACCAGCAGAGACCAGCATGCCAACAAGCCAGCGGCAGCCACTTCCTTGCAACCAGTGATGCAAGCAGCAGCACAAACCTCAGTGCTGTGCTTCTGTTGCTGCTGCTACTTCTGCCTGCACTGTGTTGTGCTTGTTGTGCAGCTTGTTCAACGTGTCAGGAGGGACGCTGCACAGGCCCAAGTACCTGACGTTTGACATTTCTGACGAAGAGCTGCCAGCGCAGGATGTAAACGAGCAAACACAGATCGTTGAGATCCACGTGAGTGCCTGCAGCAGCACAATGGGATGAAACATCAATAGCAGCTGGTGCCTGGAAGCAGCAGCAGCAGGCAGGAGGTTGCATTTGTTGTGTGTGCATCATACATGCATCAGTATGTGGCAGCAGCACACAATGCCCCCACAGCAGCACTCACCGACCGACGCACATGCTTGAACTGTCCACCTCATGACCTGTGCCTGTTATATGCTGCTGCTGCTGCTGTTGTCCTGCAGCTGCTGCGCCCAGGCTTTGCACCTGAAGGCATGCTCGTGGAGCTGCAGACCACATGCACCATAGCAGAGGCACGTGCATCCATCATTGGACAGCTGCAGCAGCAGCTCCCAAATGAGCCTCAGGCAGTTGTGCTGCTTTGGAGGGATGACAGGTGGGCTTATGACGATCACACTCATCGTCAGACATCAGTGACGGCTGCAGCAGATGAAGATGCGGTTGATGCGCGGACGATTGACCATGAGCATCCAAGCTACCAAGACAAGACGCTGCTGGTGTGCTGGCTACCAAAGGTGGGCAGTGAAGGCACAGGCTGCACGCACACACCATTGCACCATTGCAGGATGTGAACGCAACTTTGCTGCTGTGCTGCAGAATGCACGATACGTATGATTCAGTTGGTGTGTTGGCACGCATGCATTCCTGCTGGCGAGGCGTGTTCACGCTGCTGTTTGGCAAGTTCACCGCATGCTTAGGGTTGGTCGGACACTTGGACCCTTGAAATTGGCAGTGTGTGTGGCACCCTGTTCAGGCTGTTTTCTGCCATTGTCTCTGCATGCCTGCCACCTTTCAATAGCTTGCCTGCCGTGCTGCTGGTACCTTGCCTGTGCAGAAGCCAGATGCAAAGGGCAAGCACCCCATTGCTCTTCTTGCTGCATGCCTGCCATCTTCTCATTGCTTGCCTGTCCTGTTGCTGGGCAACCTTTACTCTGCCTGTGGGCTTCCAATGTGCAGAAGCCGGATGCCAAGGGCAAGCAGCCGGCTACACCTGCAGGCGAGGCAGAGCAGCACTACGCCAAGCAGTACGTGCTGCTGCAGCTGTTACGCTACGGGCGGCGCTCCGAGTTCTACCAGCTGCTGCCGCTGCCAGACGACTGCGTGACGTGCGGCAAGCGGCAGCATGGCGTGGTGACAGATGCTTTGACGCAGCTGCTGGAGCGGTACTGCAAGTGAGTGTGATGGTGGGGCCCCTTGAAGCAGGGTAACACGTTAAGACAGAGGCGTGCGGCAAGCGGCAGCATGGCGTGGTGACAGATGCTTTGACGCAGCTGCTGGAGCGGTACTTCAAGTGAGTGTGATGGTGGGGGGCGCGCTGAAGCAGCGTAACACGTTGAGGCAGAGGCGTGCAGCAAGCGTCAGCATGGCGTGGTGGCAGATGCACTGACACAGCTGCTGGAGTGGTACTGCAAGTGAGCGGGCTGGTGGGGCGGCTTGAAGCAGGGGAACATGTTGATACAGAGCCATGCCGCGACGTTGAGAGTTGTTGATATGGCCAACACGTTAATGCCAGCTGTCTTGAGTGCTGCTGTGATTCTTATTTCTATTTATACGGCAAGCGAATGTGGCGAGTGTGTGTTGTCCCACGAGCTACCAGCAGAGACGGTGGTGACCCTGACACCTTGTGAAGACTCGCTACTCCTGCTCTCCTTATACTGTGCCCCCGCCCTGTCAGCCCTGCTTTTGAACACACCCCTGAATGCATCCTGCAATGCCTGCAATACCTGCAATGCCTGCAATACCTGCAATGCCTGCAATACCTGCAATGCCTGAAGGTACAACTGGATGCGCTACAACCTTCCAAGCGGGCCGCCAGAGCTGCACCTGCTGCGTGCTGTCCCAGCCGTTAGCCCCAACACGCAGCAGATGTACAAATCCACGAACACAGCACGCAGCAATGCAGCTTCTTACAGCAAGCCTGGGGGCCAGCTGAGTTGGCTGTGCCCGGATGTCATTGCGCATCTGTATGTGGAGGGGCAAAACAAGCTGCAGGATTACTACAACATGGGTGCACACTGGAGCGACACGCCCGCACAGTCAGCCCTGGCCTGTGAGTGCCTCTGAGGTTGCACGCGGTGCTTTAAAATGGTTTAGTGTGCAATGACTGCGTGTGCATTAAGGTTCTCAGTGTTTTTGCCATGCGATAGTGCTGGAATCACTGCCGCCCATCTAGGCACGCTTGGTGTCTGTTCTGGCAATGTGGTTGGGAGATGTCAGAGCTGCGGTGTGAACAGTCGGTTAATCTGCTGACACATGGCCGCTTGGCAGCCGCATACGGTACGCTTCATTTACGCAGCTGTGTGCGCTGCGCTGCATTGCTGTCGTGTCAACGCTGCAGACGAGCGCGACTTCAGGCGTGATGCAGAGGACGACGCCAGGCTGCGCCGCCAGCGGCACAAGCTGCCGCAAAGCTTTAAGTTCCGTATGCACTGCACCATGCAAATGCTGCCCTTTCAACCAGACCAGCCTCAGCAGGGCTGCTTATACAGGTCTCCAACAGAGCTGTGTGCGCTGCGCTGCGCTGCATTGCTGTCGTGTCAACGCTGCAGACGAGCGCGACTTCAGGCGTGATGCAGAGGACGGCGCGCGGCTGCGCCGCCAGCGGCACAAGCTGCTGCTGCGGCTGCCGCTGTACGACGCACTCAGCGAGCTGCGTGCAGCAGCGCAGCGCGTGCACCCAAACTACAACTACATGAGCAGCATGCGGCCGGTTGTGGCGGTGAAGCTTGAGCTGGCGTGCCCTGAGCCAGTTGAGCGCAAGCGCTATGGCATGGCAACACTGAAGGTATGTGATGGGATGCAGAGGGCCAATCGCGTGCTGTGCGGTGGTTGCTGGAGTGTTATTGCCATCCTGTGCTGTGTTCATATGCCTGCTGCGGTTGTGGTGCGGGCGGTAGTGGTGGTGGTGGTGCTTCTTTGGTGGTGAAGCTTGTGCTCGCATGCCCGGATCCAGTTGAGCGCACACGCTACGGCGTGGCGACACTCAAGGTGCGTGGTGCAGAGGGCTGAGTGCATGCTGTGCTAATATATATTGTTGGTGGTCGAGCATTACTGGGTGGATCGTCAGCTGTGTGTCCATGCCTGCTGCGTATGTGGTGCGCGTGGTGGGGGTTGTTTGGTGGTGAAGCTTGATGGATGCCGGGATCCGGTTGAGCACACGCGCTTTGGCGTGGCGACACTCAAGGTGCGTGATGCACAGGGCTGATTGCATGCTGTGCGAATGTTGTTCATGGAGTGTTACTGGGTGGATCCTCAGCTGTGTGTTCATGCCTGCTGTGTTTGTGGTGCGCGTGGGGGGGGGGGGTTGTTAGTGAAGCTTGAGCTGGCGTGCCGGGAGCCGGTTGAGCGCAAGCGCTACGGCGTGGCAACACTCAAGGTGCGTGAGCGAGAGTGAGGCAAAGGGCCGATTGCTTGCTGTGCGGTTGTTGGTGGAGCGTTTACTGCATCCTGTGCTGTGTTTAAATGTCTGCTGCATTTGCGGTGCTGGGGGGGGTTTCTTTGGTCGCAGAACTCAGCTAGCGCAACACCCCACTGCTTCTGCTGATTTGATGGAGCGCTGCCTGCTGCATGTTGCTGTGCATGTGTACACGTGGCCCACTGCC
This sequence comes from Tetradesmus lagerheimii, assembly GCA_902809745.2. Classification (NCBI taxonomy): domain Eukaryota; kingdom Viridiplantae; phylum Chlorophyta; class Chlorophyceae; order Sphaeropleales; family Scenedesmaceae; genus Tetradesmus; species Tetradesmus lagerheimii. Next base: position 86,511 of record CADDIJ020002708.1, on the reverse strand, counting down.
AACCAGCAGCACGCTCGCTGCTGTCTTGAAACCTAGGCTGCTCAGCACATCCCTGCTCTTTACTGATTGAAAACAGTGCTGTCTGCTGCATGTTGCTGTGCAGGTGTACACCTGGCCCAGCGCCAACCAGCAGCACGGCCGCTGCTGTCTTGAATCCTAGTCTGTTCAGTACCTCCCTGCTCTTTTACTGATTGAAAAGTGCTGCCTGCTGCATGTTGCTGTGCAGGTGTACACCTGGCCCAGTGCCAACCAGCACCACGGCTCGCTGCTGTCCTCCCCCACCAGCCTGTCATCAGCAGGCAACACGATGCGCGATGACGGGCTGCTCATGGGCATCATGGGCGTCGGGGACCTCATCACAGAGTGAGTGACAGTATGTACTGTTGTCACATTGTTATTCCTTGTGTGTTATTTGAAAAGTGATGCGCGATGACGGGCTGCTCATGGGCATCATGGGAGTGGGAGACCTCATCCCAGAGTGAGCAGATAACACACTGTTAACATGTGGCCAATGCTATCAATGTATTTGAAAAATTTACTGCTGTCCTGCGTTTTATGAGATGTGATGCACAATGTGCTGCTCGTGGGCATCATGGGCGTCGCGGACCTCATCCCAGAGTGAGTAACAGACTGTTAGATTACACACTGTAACATGTGTCACATTGTTACTTTATTTGTGCTGCTTTATTGTTTCATCCGTGAGGTGTTGTTCATATTGTGCTGCTGATGGGTGTTGGGAGCCTCATCCCAGGGAACAGGCACAATATTTATGATCATCTTTCTCATATAATGACGGCTGCTGCTGCACATGCAGGCTGACCAACGGCAGTGACAGTGATGATGATGACGGTGACCTACTCAACCCACACAACCAAATAGTGCCAGCAGCAGCAGCTGACAGCCCAAACGGTGCAGCTGCTGCCGCCGAAGGCAATGCAGCTGACAATGATGCTCCTGCAGATGCTGACGCAGCAGCAGCAGCAGCGGCAGCAGCAGCTGCAGCTGCGCGCATGCGTGAGGCACAGCAGTTGGGTCGGCTGTACCGCTGTGGTGATAAGACGCAGCTGCCGCTGCGCATGACGCTGCGGTTGCTGGCAGCGGGGCAGCCTCAGGTTGCTGCGCTGTACCGCAGCTGGATGGGCAGCATGGATGCGTGGGGCAACGTGACTGAGAGGAGCGTGAAGGGTCTGCTGGACATCGTGCGCACAGGTGGGTGCGGCTGCATCGGTTTGGCTCCCGAGTGGGGTCTCCCCGTATGGCCCCGTCTTTGGCCCTGATCGGGGTTCCTATCCCTGGTTGGGTGGAGCCTGTAGTGTGATGTAGTGTCAACGTAATGTAATGACAATGAATGTATGCATTTGTGTCCTGTTGGAGGCGCTTGTAGTTGAAGGGTGGGGTTGGGGGTGGTGCTGGGGGGCTGATGAGCAGCATGGATGGGTGGGGCAATGTGGCTGAGCGTAGCTTGAAGGGCCTGCTGGACATCGTACGCACAGGTGGGTGCGGCTGCATTGGTTTGTGTTGTGCTTGTAGCATGAGAATGGGGTGGCTCGATGGGTTGATGGATGCTGGGTCGTGAAGGGCCTGCTGGTGGCGAATTGCTTTGTGTTTCAGCGAAGGCGCTTGTAGCTGGGGATGTGGGGCCGATGGGCTGCTGGATGGATGCATGTGGCTGAGCGCAGCGTGAAGGGTCTGCTTGACATCGTGCGCACAGGTGGGTGCGGCTGCATTGGTTAGGCTCTTGATTGGGGTCTCCCCTATGTGCCCCCGTTTGGCCCAATGTGGTCGTGATTGTGGTTGTGAAAAACCTAATCCTGGTTGGGTGGAGCATGTATTACAGTGTAAACACAAGGTGATGACGATGTAATGTATGGTTTTGTGTTCTGTTTGAGGCATTTGTGGCTGAGTGGTGGGGTGGGGGCTGGGCCGGGGGCTGATGGGCTGGGGTTGGGGTCGAGCAGAGCGTGAAGGGCCTGCTGGACATGGTGGGCACAGGTGCGACTGCATGGGTCGTGTTTCATTCAAGGCGCTTGTAGCGGGGGTACGGGCGTTGGCTCTTGCATCAAAATGACCAGTCTCAATCGTACCACAGCGAAGTTGCGATGGCGGTTGAAAAGCGTTACATCACATGGCACCCATGTCTGTACCTGCACGTGCTGCTGCAGGTCCGTGTGAGCCTGCCCCCCAGCCAGCAGGCCTCTCCGTGCCGCTGCGCCCCCACCAGCTGCATCACTAATCGCGTGCGTTGCTCATGTGCCATGTGATGTAATGCCTTTTACCGCCATCGCAACTTACCTGCAGTACAATTGTGCTGGCCTTTTGTATCACAGATTCTGTACCTGCATTTGCTGCTGCAGGCCCATGTGAGCCTGCGCCCCAGCCCGCAGGCCTCTCCGTGCCGCTGACGCCAGCTACTGCGTCACTGCATGCGTTGCTCATGTGCTTATGATGTGTTATAACAACGCTTTTCGACCGCCATCACACCTTGGACAATGTGCTGCTGCAGGTCCGTGCCAGCCTGCCCGCAGGCCTCTCCATGCCGCTGCGCCCCCACCAGCTGCATCATTTTCGATTGCATGTATTGCTCATGTTCGTGCGATGTAATGCGTTTGCAACCTACCTGTGCTGCTGCAGGTCCGTGTGAGCCTGCCCCCCAGCCCGCGGGCCTCTCCGTGCCGCTGACGCCAGCTACCTCTTTACCAACTGCATGCGCAGCTCAACGTAACGCTTTCACAACCTGCATCTGCTGCTGCAGGTGCTTTCGAACCTGCCCCCCAGCCAGCAGGCCTCTCCGTGCCGCTGCGCCCCCACCAGCTGCATCACTAATTGCATCCGTTGCTCGTATGCCGTGCGATGTAACGCGTTGACAACCTGCATTTGCTGCTGCAGGCCTATGTGAGCCTGCCCCTCAGCCAGCAGGCCTGGCCGTGCCGCTGCGGTCACACCAGCTGCATCACTGATTGCATGCGTTGCTCATTTGCTGTAAAGGTTCTTCAATGGCTACACAACAACCTGCACATTCTGTGTACACGCTGCTCCAGGTCCGTGTGAGCCTGCCCCTCAGCCTGCCGGCCTCTCCGTGCCGCTGCGCCCCCACCAGCTGCAGAGCCTGGCACGCCTGCTGATGCGCCGTGTGATGTAACGCTTTTCAACCACCTTTGCAATTGCAGGTCCGTGTGAGCCTGCCCCCCAGCCCGTAGGCCTCTCCGTGCCGCTGCGCCCCCACCAGCTGCATCCCTGACTGCATCCATTGCTCGTACGCCGTAACACTGCCATAACACCCTGCACAACGTGCTGCTGCAGGTCCGTGCGAGCCTGCCCCCCAGCCTGCCGGCCTGTCCGTGCCGCTGCGCCCCCACCAGCTGCAGAGCCTAGCGCGCCTGCTGGAGCGCGAGCGGTCCCCTGCAGGCTACAACAGCCTGCTGTGGCAGCAGCTGGCGCTAGGGGAGCGCCAGATGTGGCTCAGCCTGGTGTTGGGCAAGCTGAGCGCGACAGCGCCACCTGCGACGGTGACCGGCGGCTTCCTGTGCGATGAGATGGGGCTAGGTAAGTGCTACTGACACTGACTGGCATTGCACATACATTGCAAGGCAGTTCACTGCTGTACATTGTAGCTCGCTGGTGCTGCTGCTGCGGCTATTGATGGCAACTGTTGGCTTTTTGCAGGTTGGCTAAGAGGCTACTTGTAGCTTTGATGCGCTGCATGAAGTAATCAGGTAACATCAATCACATATGACACATAGCTGTACCTGCAGCTGCTGTCTGATCGTGAAATGCCATCCTGTCTCTGGTGTTGCTTGCTGCTGCAGGCAAAACCATCACCATTCTAGGGCTAATCCTGGCCAACCCTGCGCCAGCAGTGCACACTACCCTACCAGAGCCACCGCCAGTACCACCAGCAGCAGCAGCAGGCACACCGGGCAAGAGAAGGGGCAAAGGTAGCAAGGCAGCAGCAGCTAAGGCAGCAGCAGCAGCGGCTGCTTCTGCTGTGGCAGCTGCTGCAGCAGCAGCTGAGGCTGGTAGTAGCGTCAGTGCAGAACCTATCATCACACGGCCAGGAGAGCGGCTGCCAACCAAGCAGGGTACTGCAGCTGGCACCAAGCGCAGCAGAGCAGGTGGTGCTAGCTCCTCAGCAGCAGCAGCAGCAGCAGCAGCAGCAGCAGCAGATATTGATGATGGGGCTGTGCTTGGAGACAGCAAAAAGGCCAAAGGCAAAGGCAAGCGGAAGCAGAGCACTGCCAGTGGCAGCAAGGCCAAGCGACGAAAGGGCGCGGCAGGAGCGGCAGCGATTGATCTGTGCAGCGACGAGGAAGGTGCCGCTGCAGCAGCAGCAGCAGCAGCAGATGCAGAGGCTAGTGAGGAGCCAGCAGCAGCAGCAGCAGCGCCAGCAGGGCGTGGTCGGGGGCGTGGCAGGGGCAGGGGGCGTGGTGGCAGGGGTGGCAGGGGTGGCCGTAAGAGTGCGCTTGATGACGTGATGGATGACGTTGTGCAGCGGCTGCTGGGGAAGGGAGATGTCAGCGAGGCAATGGAGGTGAGAGTGCAGCGTAGAAGCCTGCTTCGCTGTCGGTATGTATTTGGCTAGCGAGGGTGGCCGTAAGAGTGCGCGTGATGACGGTATGGATGGCGTTGTGCAGCGGCTGCTGGGAAAGGAGATGTCAGCGAGGCAATGGAGGTGGGGTGGCAGCGTTGAAGCTTGCTTTGCTGTCTCGTAGCACGTGACGCTTCAACGCGTCTATGGCTGTGCATGTGTGCATACGTGATTCACAGGCATGAGAGAGCATTGATGCTTGTTCTCTAAACTTGTCCTCTTGTCGTACGAGACCTTCTAAACATCTGCACCTCTGCTGCAGATGTGCATGTGTGATGCACAGGCCCTAGGGGAGGCAGAGGCAGCTGAGGCAGAGGCCAAACTAGTGCATGAATTGAACAACGTGTTGCATCAGCACCTACAATTTCGAATGCACTTATGCACTGTCCTGCAGGCCCTGGAGGAGGCGGAGGCGGCTGAGGCAGAGGCCGCGCTGCCGCGCCTGACCGGCATTGGTCTGCTGTACAGCCTTGGTTCTTGTCCTCTTGTTGCATGAAACTTTCCCATAACGTCTGCATCTCTGCTGCAAATGTGCATGTGTACACACAGGCGCTAGAGGAGGCGGGGGCAGCTGTGGCAGAGGCAACACTACTCTCTTGTCGTACGAGACCTTTCAAAACGTCTGTCTTTTGCTGCATATGTGCACATGTGCTGCAAATCACACTTTCGTTGTCTTTGTTTGAAAACACAGGCGCTAGAGGAGGCCGAGGCAGCTGAGGCAGAGGCAGCGCTGCCGCGCCTGACCGGCAGTGGTCTGCTGTACAGCCGCGCCACGCTGGTGGTGTGTGCGGTGAGCCTGGTGGGCCAGTGGCTGGATGAGGCTGTCGACAAGACGAGAAAGGACGGCGGCAGCTCGCTCAAGCTGTTCAAGTACCACGGCCCCAGCAGGGACAAGGTGAGGTAGCTGGCGTTGCTTTGAATGGTGGTGTTGCTTTGACTGGTTTGGTGCATAGGTGTTTGGTGCAGAGAATGCATATGTGCGGGTACCTATCAATCCTGAGAATGGTGTGATGTGTTGCGCCAGCACACAGCCCCAGCAGGGACAAGGTGAGGGAGTCTGCGGTGAGCCTGGTGGGCCAGTGGCTGGACGAGGCGGTTGATAAGACGAGGAAGGATGGCGGCAGCTCGCTCAAGCTGTTCAAGTACCACGGCCCCAGCAGGGACAAGGTGAGGGGGCCTTGTGCAAGGCGGTGGTGCTTGAACTGGTTTGCTGTGTAGTTGGTACAGGTGAGTAGACGGTGCAGGTGATGCATTCGTGCGGGTACATGTCATTATGTGTCTTTGGTGCTGAGTGTTGTGCCAGCACAGCACCAGCACCAGCAGGGACCAGCAGGGAAGGTGAGGGGGCCTGCTGGTGGTGGTACTGATTGGTGCTGTCAGCGAGCATGGCGCCATCAATACCTTTCTAGCTATTTAGGGGAGTAAATTGTATGATCAAAGAATTCTATAATATACATACACCCCTTGTTCGTAGGGTATGCAATGCGGGTCAGTCCCTGGTGGAAGATGCTGATGACTGTATAACACACCACAGAGTTTGACTCATCATCTGGTCATTTTGTCATGCAATGCAGGTGACGCTGCAGCAGCTGGCTGCTGACTATGACGTGATCGTCACAACGTACCAGACACTGGTAAGCCGACTTGAAGCGAGGCGGGCATTCTTTAGTCACGAGGGTGTGATCATTCTTGAGTAGGCTTGCTGGGCTATGCACATCACTGGACAACAGAGATTGTAGAGGGTGCACCCGTCAGCAGCCAACCAGCAAGCTGACTGTATTCAGCTCGCGGTGTGTTTGGCAGCGGGTGGGATTCAGTTGCACGTGCATGGTGCTTGTGTGGCAGGGCAAGTGACTGCTTTTTGTGCTTTTTGTGACTGCAGGTTGCTGACCGTGCAGCGCACGAGCTTCCGCCGCTGGAGCAGATTCAGTGGTGGTGAGTGGGCTGCGGTTGGATGCAAGGGCGAAGGTTGTTTTTCAACCTGGTTTGCAACTCAATGGTGGATGCATGCAAGCAGAGATCATAAGTGTCATACATTCTGCAGCTTCTCCAGTCAGCAGCCTCTGTGGCATTGCTGTGATGTTTGCTGTGTTTCTCCACTGATATCTGGGGGTTTTGCTGTGCGGCTTGCCTGCTGCCGTGCTTGCACTTAGGATGTGTCTCAACGGCTGCGATTCGTCGCCTTTGTGCAGGCGTGTGGTGTGCGTTTCAGTTATTTTCTTTGCTGAACATCAGTTTGTGCGCTCTGCTCTGCTGCTTGCCTACTGCTGGCACATTGTTGTTTGCAGGCGCGTGGTGTTTGACGAGGGCCATGCGCTGAAGAACGTGGCCAGCGGCACCACCCGCGCAGCAATGGCGCTCACAGCACCCAACCGCTGGGTGGTCACGGTGAGCACATGTGCACCCACCAGATATCTAGCGACAGCCTTGGTCGGCAGCACCCACTTTTACGCTAGCAGTCTGGATGTGCTTGCGCCTGTTGCATTTGCCAGCTGAGCGTGTCACATTGGGATTGCTTCATAATGGCATTGTAGCAGCGCAGTTTGAGCAGTGGCGCTCACAGCACCCAACCGCTGGGTTGTCACGGTGAGCGCACCCACCACATATGTGCTGCAGACTGTAGCGGTGGACTGCGCTGAACTGCTGTGCTGGTACTGTCGTTGATTGCGCAGCTATTGTGCAGTCGGCATCTACGTATGCATGCTTACCTGGGCAACGTGTGCATAGTGCACCAATCTGAAATTTGCTGCAGGCGCAGTGGACTGCGCTTGAACTGCTGTGCTGGTACTGTCGTTGATTGCGTAACTGATGTGCAGCCTGCATCCGTGTATGCATGCTTACTTTGGCAGCATGTGCATAGTGCACCCATCTGAAATTTGCTGCAGGCGCGGTTGACTGCGCTTGAACTGCTGTGCTGGTACTGCCATCGATTCCGTAGCTAGTGTGCATCCTGTACACACGTATGCATGCTTACTGTCGCAGCGTATGCACCGGCAGTTGTGTTTGCAGCTTGTTGTGTGCAGGCCTGACATGCATGCTGTGTCGCTGGGTGACATGTACTCTGCAAATGTGTGCTGCCTGCAGGGCACCCCCATTGGTAGTGACGTGGCTGATCAGCGCCAACTGCATTAAAGCATCGTGGCAGTGCAGTTCAAAGGACTCATGTGTATGGCTGCTAATACGTGCTTCATCTTGCCTGTTGGCTGCAGGGCACCCCCATTGGTGGTGACGTGGCTGACCTTCAGGGCCAGTTTGCAGCGCTGCAGCTGTGGCCCTTCAACGTGGGCAGCTGGTTCCAGGACAATGTGAGTACACCATATTCATATTGAGGACATGAGCACCTGCTGCTCTTATCAGTACTGCTAGAGAAGCAGCGTTCTGTCATTATGTATAAGGTGATCCAAGACCAACAGGAGAGCTGTGCTTCAGTGCTGAGTGGACGTGGCAGTGATGTGAGATGCATGTGTGACAGACCCAGCGCCTGATGTTCCCTCGATGCTGCTGCTGCTGCTGCTGCAGGTGAAGCACCCCTTATCACGCCACATGCTCAACAACAGGAACCGCACCAGCAGGTGCGCATGCCTCACAGCCAAAGCAGCGTTTGTGCAGCCGCGTTGGAGCCTACTCATCATGCAGGTTGCAGTGTTACTGCTGTACGAGGTTTCCTTCTCTTGACTGCTTGCATTGCTGCTGCGCAAGTATGTACAGATCACGCATGCCATGTGTGCTATCGCTGTGGGGTTGGACGGTTGAGGGTGCATCTGTGCTGCTGCAGGCTGTACAGCTGCCTGCCTCTGGTGTACATGCTGCGCTTCCAACGTTGCTCACGCTGCTATCAGTGCTGCTACTGAAGCTGCTGCTGCTGCTGCTCCCTCTGATCACCGCAGGCTGTACAATCCCTGCCGCTGGTGCACATGCTGCCCTTTTGACGTTGCTCACGCTTCTATTTATGCTGCTGCTGCTGCCGCTGCTGCCGCTCCTTTCAACCGCAGGTTGTGCAGCCCGCTGCCGCTGGTGCACATGCTGCGCTTTTTACGTTGCCCACACTTCTATCACTGCTGCTGCTGCTCCTCTCCACCGCAGGCTGTACAGACCTCTGCCGCTGGTGCACATGCTGTGCTTCTGACGCTGCTGCTGCTGCTGCCACTGCTGCTGCTGCCCCTGATCGCCGCAGGCTGTACAGGCCTTTCAACCATTATGTTGACGTATGCGTGCTGCTGCCGCCGCTGCTGCTGCTGCCCCTGATCATCGCAGGCTGTACCGTCCTCTGCCGCTGGTGCATATGCTGCGCTTCTGACGTTTTTTCTGACGTTTTTTTTCACGTTGCTCACGCCTCTATGCATGCTCCTGCTGCTGCTGCTGCCCCTAATCACCGCAGGCTGTACCGCCCTCTGCCGCTGGTGCATATGCTGCACTTCTGACGTTGCTCGCGCCTCTTATGCATGCTCCTGCTGCTGCTGCTGCTGCCCCTAATCACCCCAGGCTGTACAGTCCGCTGCCGCTGGTGCACATGCTGCGCTTTCTGACGTTGCTTCTATTTATGCTGCTGCTGCTGCTGCCGCCGCTCCTTTCCACCACATGCTGTACAGCCCCCTGCCGCTGGTGCACATTCTGCGCTTCTGACTTTGCTCACGCTGCTGCTGCTGCTCCTCTCCATCACCGCAGGGTGTACAGTCCTCTGCCGCTGGTGCACATGCTGCGCCACCTGGTGACGCGCCACACCAAGGACCAGCAGCTGGACGGCCAGGCCGTGCTCACACTGCCGGCAAAGACGGTGCAGGACGTGCCAGGTGAGGCTCGTGGCACTGTGATTGCTTATTTTTAAACTGTTTGCACTGTGTGTTTGGTAGCGTGGAAACCAGCTGCATGTACAGTAGCTGACAGGGCAGGTGGTGCTCACGCTGCCGGCAAAGACGGTGCAGGACGTGCCAGGTGAGGCAACACAGCACTGTGCACTGTTTTCATTGAGATAATCAACACTGCTGTGGTTGTCACATTCCATGAGCTGCTGCTGTTGCAGTGATGCTGAATGTTGAGAAGGCTGCCGCATTATTCGCGGACGCGCTGCACACCCCCTGTGCCATCTGGCTGAATCAGTCTGTGTCATGTCCAACACGTCATGTTCTGCAATGCTTGTTGCACTTGTACCTGCAGTGGTGCTGAATGTTGAGGAGGCTGCGGCATACAAGGAGGCCTATGCATGCTCCCGTGCCATCTGGCTGAATCAATCATGTGTCATGCCTAACACGTATTGTCCTGCAATGCTTGTACCTGCAGTGGTGTTGAATGTCGAAGAGGCTGCAGCATACAAGGATGCCTATGCACGCCCCGTGCCATCTGGTTGACTCAGTCATGTCTCATGCCTAACACGTAACCATGCTTGTACCTGCAGTGGTGCTGAATGTTGAGGAGGCTGCAGCCTACAAGGAGGCCTATGCCCGCTCACGTGCCATCTGGCTGAAGCTGGCAGCAGCAGGGCCGCAGCAGATCAACAGGCACATCGTCGCGGCCATGAGCCTGCTGCTGCCGCAGCGACGCATCTGCAGCGGCGGTCGGCTCAGCAACAACGACATGCAGGTGAACTTGGCAGCAGAATTACAGCAGCGTGTGACTTGTACTGGATGTGGGTGGGGTCGGAATGGATCAATCGTGCACACGAGTTGCACGTGATCCGTACAGCTGAATTTTGCAAGATGCAGCGTGTGTGAGGAGTATGCTTTGTGGGGTTTGCCAAGAAACGTTGTTGTTTCCGCCGCATTGCTGCTCTTGTTCCTGGCTGTCAATCTGCAGCTGCCATGGGTCAATTTGAGCACTGTATGCATGGTGGGCCCAACGACGGCCGTGCGCAACATACATTGTCCGGCTATCAAGGCACCTGTGCTGCTGACTGCAACATGTCCTTGTTTATCCATGCCATGCGTGCCTTGCAGGTCCGCGATATCGACCTGTCGCGCACCAACGCTGACCTGCCGACCTCCCCGCAAGCGCTGGCAGCGGCAGCAGCAGCCAGCAGCAGCCTGCTCACTGCCGGGCTGCCGTGTGCTGGTGTGGCTGCCCCTGAAGATGCGGAGTGTGTGGTGTGCCTGGACATGCTAGAGGTGCCTGTCGTCACACCCTGCGGGCACTGGTTCTGCAAGGTACGTTTGCAGTTTCTCAGGCAGGAAGGGTGCTTCCTTTATGTCGTTACACTATGCTGGCACTGTGCTGCAAGGTGGGCCACGCAGAAAGGATGAAGATTGGGTGGTGCGAGGGACGGGAGGTGCAGCGCGCTACTGTGATGATGCACAATGCTGCGCAGATGCAAGTGTTGTGGATGCCGCAGAGATGTGTTGCAACACAACGGGGATTGATGGGAGCTGACGTATCTTTTTGGGACTTGACATGCAACGCCGGTCCCTACTGTGGTACTCGGGGTATGCGCACTGCTTGCCAGGTGCTTGAGCAGAACTTCAGCAAGCATTGCTGCTGCATCACGAGCTGCAATCGCCCCTGCAGACCCCCTCCCTTTGCAATCCCCCCGTCACACTCTGCTGTTGCATGCCGCTCACTTCTCTCCTGCTTTGTATTCTTGCCGCGCAGGAGTGTGTCATGAGCTGCCGTCAGAGCAAGAAGCTGTGCCCGCTGCCACACCCCTGCCTGTTCACAACTCGCGCACTGCTGCTGTTGCATGCCGCTCACTCATTTCTGTTCTGCATTCTTGCCGCATTTGTGCCGCATTCGTGCCGCGCAGGAGTGCATCATGAGCTGCCTGCAGAGCAAGAAGCTGTGCCCGCTGTGCCGCAGCGGCATAGCAAGCAAGGACCTCAAGGCCGGCTTGGTGGAGCAGCAGCAGGGGCAGCAGGGAGAGCAGGAGGACTGGGACGCAGCAGCAGCAAAGGCGGCTGGGGGGGACGGGTCGCGGGTGGTGGTGTGTGACAGCAAGCTGAAGGTGCTGCTCAAGGTGAGAGGTCAAGCAAGGCGCAATGTGGATTGGGTTGGGTGTATGAGCACATGCTGGCATGAGGCTGGGTCAAAGAGTGCTTGAGTGTGTTGCGGAGGAGCAGCATTGACAGGGGGTATGCCTTGCAAAAGCCCATTGCTCTTTGTGTTCAGCCCTATGCTGTTGTTGACGTTGCTTGTGTGGCCGGGCTTGTGTGACAGCAAGCTGAAGGTGCTGCTCAACATGGGGACCAGGGGTGTCAAGCATCAAGGGAGCGCCTGGTTTAGTGCTACTGTAGATAGGCTCCCGGCACAGTGCATGCTTGCATGCGGCACGCTGTCAGAGTGCTCGAATATGCTGAAGCAGCACCGGCAGCAGTTGTGCATGCAGAAAGCCTGCATCTTCGACTCTGTCCAGCAGTATGCTGTTGTTGATGCTGCCTGTTTTGTCTGACTCCGATCACCTGCTGCTGCCTGGTGTTGCTGCCACTGCAGGAGCTGGCAGCGATGCGTGCATCAGATCCCAGCAGCAAGGTAGGCGTCGTGCTGATTGACGGTCAAACGCATGTGCGGCTGCATGTGTGACATGTCAGATAATGGCAGCTGCTGCAGCAGTATGTGCAGTTCCAAGAGTGCCCCTTAGCCGGTGCCACTGTTGGCTGGATGTCACAAACACATATACCAGGCATTGCAGCACAGCAGCTGCATCGGTTTGCTGGAAGTGCAGACGCATGCCATGATTGACTGCGTTTTGACTTGTCGACCTGCTGCTGCATACAATCAATCTTCACAGCACAGCTCCTTGCAGAAACTTGTCAGCACCACACACTTGACAGACTCGATTTGCTGTCTGCGTGTCTGCCTGCACATTGTACTGCCTTGCTGATCACCTACCTGGACTCATGTGCATCTTGCATACATACATGCTTACCAAAAAGAATCATACTATGCACACCGTCTGAATTAAATTAGCTCATGTATCCTGCATGTTTGCTGTGCATCAGGCGCTGGTGTTCACGCAGTTCAACAGCGCGCTGGAGTGGCTTTACCATATCATGCACATGGTTCAACCGTATCATGCTATGCACATTGTTTAACCATTCATGCTTATGTTTGTATTATTTGTGCTACCCATTAGGCGCTGGTGTTCACACAGTACGACACAGCACGCTGGAATGGCTCCACCATGTCATGCGCATTCCACCATTCCTGCTTATGTATCTTGCGGTTTTTGCTGCCCATCAGGCGCTGGTGTTCACGCAGTACAACAGCACGCTGGAGTGGCTCAAGAAGGCGCTGCCCGCTGCCGGCTTTGGCTTCCGCTCCATCAGCGGCAGCATGCCGCTCAACCAGCGAACCAAGGCCATAGAGAACTTCCAACGAGACCCACCAACCACAGGTGGGAAGATGCGCAGTGGTTGCTTTGAACGTATGCTTGTTGAGAATATCCATATGCGCCCACCAACCACAGGTGATCACAAGCGCAGTGGATATGGTTTTGGTTTGCTTGTTTGGCATGCTCCCGCTCAACCAGGGCACCAAGGCCATCGAAAACTTCCAGCGGGACCCGCCAACCACAGGTGGGAACAGGCGCAGCTGCATGTTTGGCATGTTGCCACTGACCTGTGCGCCAAGGCTGTTGAGAATGTTCTCCAGAGGGACTCACCAACCACAGGTGTTCATTGGCGCAGTAATTTAGGTTTGCATATGTACATGTTTGGCATGCTGCCGCTCGACCAGCGCACCATGGCCACCAAAATTGCCCAGAGGGACCCGCCACATGTGATTTTTGGCGCAGTGGTTGGGGGGCATGTACATGTTTGGCAGACTGCCACTGAAACCTGCACGCCAAGGCTGCTGAGACTATCCACAGGGAGCCACCTGCAACAGGTACAGATACTTTTGTTGCTGCTGCAACCTGTAATACACAGCAGCAGGACCGGAATGCTTCTGATGTTTACGGCACATGCTTGCTTTTCTGTAATGGCAGGCTCGGCTGACTGTCAGCCCCGACCCCGTGTGATTGCGTGATAGCGCAATCATCAGCATGTTGCCTCGTCTGTGTGGTCCCCCAAGCCCTGACCCTGTTGCGCTCCTCGTATCATCCTCACTGCTGCTGCTGCTGCGTCCTGCAGCGTTCCTGCTGCTGCTGCTGCTGCGTCGTGCAGTGTTCCTTCTGAGCGTGCGGTCAGGTGCTGTGGGCATCAACCTGACGCACTGCTTTTGCTATCCTCACTGCTGCTGCTGCCGCTGCTGCTGCCGCTGCTGGCCCTGCAGTGTTCCTGCTGAGTGTGCGTTCAGGTGCTGTGGGCATCAACCTGACCGCAGCCAACCACGTCTTCCTGCTGGAGCCCTGCCTCAACCCAGCACTGGAGGAGCAGGCCATTGGTGAGCTCATACCTCAGGTTTTTCAAAAATTCGCCTTGTTGTTACATGATATCTAGAGAGGCAGATATGTTGGTTTTCTCAAGCTATATTTTGTAGTGTCAGGATGTGATGACTGTGTGACATGGGGCTGGGCTGGACATAGCTGCACGAGGTCACGCACTCAGCCGCATTCACGTGCAGCTGCAACATGGCATCGTTTTGTGCAGCCATCTGTGACCACAGGCAGTCATGCAGTGCCAGTGCTTTCTGTTGCATCACTGCACGTCGCCAGCGGACGTAAGCATCTTGCCGACAATGCTTGCCGTTGCTGCTGCCTGCGTGCTGCTTGCAGGCCGTGCGTGGCGCATGGGCCAGCGGCGCGAGGTGGTGGTGAAGCGGCTGTATGTCAAGGTGCGTTACTTTTTTAAAATTGTAACAGTTGTAACAGTGCTTGTAACAGTTATTGGGAACGGCCAAATCGCTGCTGAGTGGTGTGATCTGGGTGAGGTTGGTGTCACGCTGGCTATATATTGCCGTGCGTGCCGTGCGTTGCTAGTATCGCGGCATAACTGTGATTGCGTTAGCAGCTCTGCAGCAGACTTTCATGTCTACAGTTGCAGTTGGGCGCATGCTCAGGACGCTGCTGATGCACAGGCTTTGGATCGGCGTTGAACTGAGTAACACACCAATCTCAATTTCGATGTTTGTGTGGTGGCACAAGCAACGCTGCTGGCGCTGTTCTGGCTGTATTCGCTGCATTTGCAATGCAGGGATCCATCGAGGAGAAGATCATGCAGTTGGCAGAAGCTCGCCGCAGCGGAGCTCACGTGCCCGGCACCAGCCGCTGGGCTGACGTGGCTCCAGCAGCAGCAGCGGCAGCAGCAGCAGGCCCTTCCAACGGCGCGCGAATCGCAGCAGCGGCAGCAGCAGCAGCAGCAGGCGACGGCTGGTGCGTTGAAGGCAGATATTCAGAGGGTGCGTGCTGCTGAGCTTGAGAGCTTGTTTGCACCACCTAGCTTGCCACAGGCTGCGCCACTGCCGCCGGGCCCTGCAGCAGCTGCAGCAGCAGCTGGACCATCTAGCTCAGCAGCAGCAGCAGGGGCATCTCGTGCAGGGTCCTCCCGTGCAGCAGCTGCTGCTGCTGCTGGGCCTTCGTCACGTGCAGCTGCAGCAGCAGGTGCTCATGATGCTGAAAACGCTGACGCTGCGTTTGATGCTCATAGCTTTGACCAGCAGTTGGAGCGGCAGCTGGCAGTAGCAGGCTTGCTGACTGGCAGTAGCAGAGCAGCAGCATGGGCAGGCGTGATTGCAGAGGCTGCGGCTGCAGCTGCTGCGAGTGGTGGTGCTGCTCTAGTACCTAGCAGGCAGAGCCGACGAGCGCGTGTAGCTGGGCGCCAGCAGATGCAGCGGCTGATGCAGCAAGATGAAGGGGAAGATGATGATGAGCAGCAGCAGCAGCGGGGTAGGCAGCGTAGGGGAGGTACAAGTGGTGGGGCAGGCAAGCGCAGGAGAAGGGACGGTAACAGCGACAGTGACTATGGCAGTGACCGTGACTACAAGTCAATCGTTTGGCAGAGATGGCCAGATGATGAACCAGCAGCAGCAGCAGCAGCGGCAGCGGCAGCGCCAGGCTTGGGAGCTGGACGCAGCCGCAACCAGCAGCAGCAGCAGCAGCAAGCGGATGATAGCGATGGCGACAATGCAGATGGCTTGAGCAGGCAGCAGCGGCGACGGCGCGCACAGGACTGTGGGAGTGAGTGTGAGGACTCCTCAGAGGGGAGTGAGGAGAGTGAGGAGTCAGGGAGTGAGGATGAGAGTGAGGATGATGAGGGAGCTGTGGATGTGCGGCCAGGCAGTGGCAGCAGGGGCAGGGGACGTGGCAGGGGCAGGGGCAGGCGCAGTCCAGCTGCCCGAGGCCGGAGGTAGCAACTTGCAGTACGGTGTACCACATGTGGGGGTCTGCTGTGCGCGGTGTGGCGGTGTTGTGCTGGCTAGCACAGTAATTGAAGTTGAAGCGGTGATCATGCTGTGCTGTTTGGGATGCGATTGGATTGTTCAATGTCAGTGATCTGTGTGCTGTTGTAGGCCGACGGATACTGGCTCAGGCATTGTACTGTGGTAGGCTGTGGTTCAGGCATGTGTGTAGGGGTGGTGCATCTACTTTTGGCTGGAGTGCTGCGGATGCACTCCAGGGTTGGATATGAAGATTGTAATACGAACGATCGGACGACTCCAGTGCTCATTGAGCTTGGTCCGGTTCTTCTCGCTCAGCTTACCTGGTGCCTATGTTGTGTCACTAGGGTTTGCAGCAGTTGCTATGTCGGTGTGGGACCTGCGGGTTGGTTCACAATACGTGTATAAGAAAAACATGCCTGTACTTTTCTCGCGTCTTTCCCCTGTTTGTAACAATCTACACACAAACATGGCCTGTGGCTGCTCAAACTTCTTGCTCACACATCTCGCTCTCCGACAACTGGAACTCCGACAATTGGTGCTTCTGTCACTGTGCGCTGCTGCTACGCTGTAAAGGCTAAGCATGTTCTCTTTTATGTTGGTTGCAGTTCTCGGTCTGCGTTGCGCACCATGAACATGCAGCAGCAGCAAGCTGGTTTGCCGCGGGTGACCTCGAGACGAAGTTCCGTTTGTGGAACGCGTGCCACTGCCCCCTAACGATAGAACGTCGCCAATTGCAACAGTATTCGAACGGAGGTGCGCCATCGCCTGGCACTATACCAACACTGGACATGCAGCAGGTGGGCCATCATGGCACATTACATGTGCATCTATGTTTCTGGCCCATGCATACCAAGCTGAAGCTTCATTCCCTTCCGGCAGCTAGTTATACCAGGGGCAGCAGTAAGTTTTATGCGCGAGTGTCATCATCAGTGCGAGTGTTTGGGCACAAAGCAACAGCTTGACAAGTGGCACATGCAGACAAGCTCCTGTACATGCCTGCAGAACCTCCTACTGGGAGTGATTGCCAACAGCAACTGTGCTGACATGGTGAGAGCATAAGCTTAGCAGTATCCGGGACTGACCTTACGTGACCGTCAATGTGACATGAACCTTGATGTTCTTTCTGGATGCCTATGTTTGCTGCGGGGCCAGTAGGTGCTGCTGCACCGGCAGACAGGCCTTCCACAGCAGCTGAGCACTGCCGGTATGCAATGAGCCACCAGCAGCACCAGCAGCAGCAGCGCGTTCAAATCAAGCAGGAGGTGGAACAAGCACAGGAGTATCACACTCTAAATGGTGCTGCTGCTGATGGCAGGATAAGATACACAGTCGTCAGTGATATGCACAGCAGAAATCAGCAGTTGCGGCCCTTACAGCTGCCGCTGCTGCAGCTGATGGCACCACTCCCGCCATTACAGCAGCAGCAGCAGCAGCAGCATGCTGACACTTTGACGTGCTATGGTCATGCCGCAGGCTGCAGCAGCAGTGCGCTGCATGTCTGCAGTCAGGGCCCGAGTTGGGCTGACATAGCAGCAGACCGGCATGCCGGCAATTGCATCAGCTGCTGCTGAACCATTGCCTGCTTCAGCAAGCAATGCTGCATCCGCACTGCAGATGCAGATGCAGCCCCATCAAGATCAGCCTGCAGGTGTCCAAGTTGGAAGCAGCAGCTGCAGCAGCAGGAGCAGCACCCGCAGCAAGCATGCCAGGAGCGCAGCTATAGCTATGCACACAGACTGGCATACAGTGGGGCCGTTGCAGGTGCATCGTCTTCATCAGCCTTGCATCGCAGCGCAGCGCACACCAGCAGCAGCAGCAGCTCGTTAGCAGGCTCCACTCTGGGCGTTGGTCGCAGCTCTGGACGCAGCTCGAGACGGGGTGTGTTACCCTCCACCAATGCTGCAGCTGCTGCAGACCGCAGCAGACCAACGAGGCCTAGTAGTATGCAGCCAGCTGAAAGCAGCTGGGCTCGGCAGCCAGTGGAACAAGCGCCACTGCAGATACTCATGATGGTACAGGAGCATGAGCCACTAGTGCCATCACAAGCAGACGCAGCTGCAGCTGCAGCAGCTGGTGGCAGCAGTAGCTATTGGCTTGCACGTGAAGGTAGCATCACAAAAAGCCAGGCAGATTCGGATTGCAGCTGGGATAAGTCAGCTTCAGTAGGATCAGCAGACAAGGTTCGGCACTGGGGCCTTGCCCGAGATCTGACTTGGGAGGCCACACAAAATGACCCCCTCGGCTTGAGTTGGCAAGAGTATAGAAAGCAGGAGCAGCTGCGGTATCTGCAGCGTAAGGAGGAGCAGCGGCAGCAAGCGGCAGCTGAACGGGCACGGCCACACCACAGGTTGCGGCTTTACATACACAGGGTGACTTTCGGGTGTGGGTTGGGTTCGAACCTCAGCTACGAGCTCTTGCTGTATGATCATATCACAGAGGATGAGTTTGCGACGATGGCTCAGGCGCGTATACTGCTGGATGAGGATGCTGGTGCCAGTGACGATGCAGCTGCAGCAGCAGTGCTCGGCGGCAGGTTGCTGTTTGAAGGCTGGGTGAAGATCCAAAAGCCTGTTTGCAGGAACGATCTGCTGCCCAAAGTGCAGCACACCATGTTCCATAATGAACTGGCGACAGCAGAGGACTATGCACCAGCTGCAGCGAAAGGAGGGGCGCTGCCAGCTCATTGGGCAGTTGGGCAGCTGGCAGTGTGGTATGGCTACGAGGGTTGCTTCTGCTAGTTGGCGCCTGCAAGCACGAGTGTTGGTGCGCTGTTGAAGACGGGCATGTACAGGCGGCGGCAACAGGAGTGCTTCGGGCAGCAGCAGAAGGAGCAGCAGCAGGCAGCAGAGGAGCAGCAGCTGCAGCAAGAAGAGCATGCCAGGCACAGGCGGCAGCAGACGCAGTGCCCGCAGCAGCAGTTCGCCACATAACACCAGCAGCAGTCTGCGTGCTAGGGCATTGTGTTGGTGAGATGGTGCCAGTGCTGCGGCAGCTGGCACTGTTGGTTTGCAGGTTGTCTGTGAGTGCTACTCAATGATTGCACATGCTTTGGGTCGGACGGTTTCCCATGCAGTTGCCGACAGATGACATGATGCCAATCACTGGCCCAATGACGGTAAAAACAATTGTCACATATTCCAAAGTAACTCGATACTGCACCTGTTCCAGCATTTGTGTTGTGCGGCAGCACTGTTGCTCTACAACGTTTAGGACAGCTGTACAGCGCTCAGCGGGCCGCTGACTGCCAGCGTGTGCTGTATCAGTTGATGGCCTTCAGCTCACCCAGTTCTTGGCTGTTG
Organism: Tetradesmus lagerheimii; assembly: GCA_902809745.2. Lineage (NCBI taxonomy): Eukaryota > Viridiplantae > Chlorophyta > Chlorophyceae > Sphaeropleales > Scenedesmaceae > Tetradesmus > Tetradesmus lagerheimii. The sequence continues at coordinate 67,386 of CADDIJ020002708.1, read as the reverse complement.
TATCGGCAGGCACTGCTGTGTCTGTGACACTTATTAAGCATTTGTGGATGGGCACGACTCGACTGTGGTAACAAAGTCTCTCCCTGTTACATCACCGTGCAGCATGCATTGATCGGATCAAACACACATGGTTGCACACTCGACTTGAGGGAATCCCTGCACCATTCCCAGTAGCAGGTTTGGCGGAGGATTGGGTGAGCTCAAAGCCATGATGTACCCCTGATGTGCCTTGCAAGGTATCATTAAATACATGTACACTACACACAGGTACTGGTTTCTGCATCATGCCGGGTACTGTGCCATTTCATGCAGACCAACATCATCTGCAGCCAGCGATCTGGTTGTGGCTGACGCCACTTGACCTCAAGCCAGGAGTAGTCGATACTACTGAGCACAGATCATAACCATCTATGTCAAAGAGCGGATCAATAGCTGACTGTGGCTAGGTCTAGGCCCAATCAACAGACCAGCAGCCTGCCCTAAACTTCCAATGCCGGACCGCATGGTGACCACACTGTAACAGATCGATCTGCTATCAGCAGCCACAAACAACAACGATCCTACGGTTGGTTCCTGCGCAACAGCATGCAGGGAACCAACCAACTCGTGCACGCGTGTCAGGTATAGACTCAGCACAGCAAACGTGCATATGCGCACGATCTGTCCAACAAAGGCTCTGGCCAAACATGAGAGTACAGTTGGGCCACTAAGGTCCTAAGCCAGTTGGCTACAATTCAACAAAAATATGTATTCTGCACTGCATGATGCAGACTGCTCAATGCATCACATTCAAAACTTCCACCACACGTGCTCCAACCAACATGGGGTTCGCCTACTCCGAAATATTTCCAGAACTGGGAGTTCAAGTATGCATGCACTCCTATCACAAAACTGCAAACACACTCCAGGAGGCATCCACAACGCTGATTGAGTTTGATGCCAGGCAAGCAAAGCATACAAGTGAACATGCATCATACTGCAGCGAGAAGGTGTCTCGCAGCCAAAAAGTCGTCTCCTGGCATACGAAGGCTGCGCGTGCACACCAGATGAGCACCAGGTTTGAAGTTCTGAGCCAGTGCCGCACCTCAGTCTCATGCCACACAAAAGCAAACAGGCGATTAGGTTCCAATGAGCACAGTTGAGTTGGGTGCAGGCACCACAGAGGTCACCATCTCGTCGCTGCTTCCACATCAATTGCAACCCCTTGAAAGGATCAGATGCAGTTCACGTCTGACAAGCATTCCTATCCCACCCCCTGCCAAACCAACACCGCACTACACTGTCCTGCAGGCGTTCCAACTTTCAAACCACCTTCTTAGAGTGCCACAGCCACATCTGCTGTGGAGGACCACCATACAGAATCCCTGCCAAACGCCCTGTGTCACTCATCCCATGCGCAAACGCAACACCTCACTACGCTGCTTTGCGCGTATTCATCTTGCGGAAGACTTTCTTAGGGTTTGGCAGCCACAGGCAGCGCGGAGAGTGGTTTGAGATAAAGTCCAGCACAGGCCTCACAATAGGCATCAGCACTGGATCAACAAGCACCTTCTCTGCCTCTACCACCAGGAACACAACCACCATGCACACCAGAACGCGCACCCACTGGATTCCCCCCATCCCCTCCGGCATAGCGAAAAACCAGTTCAAGCCAGGCACATACGTCAGCAGCACCTGCAGCGCCGCAGTAATGCCGATCGACAGGTACACCGTCCAGTTCCCGCGGAACACGCGCGGGTGCAGCGAGGACGCCTTGATGAACCGCGTCGTCACGGAGTACCCGATCTCGCCGAACACAAGCGTATTGAAGGCTTCGGCTCTGCGTCGATGAATGGAGAGGCCTTGTGCGCCGCCCCAGCCGTACATGCCCAGCACGAGAATGACCAGCAGGCCGGATACAAAGACGCAGCGCCAAAGGATGAGTTTGCCGAGCAGGCGCTTGCCCGGCCTACGTGGCGGTCGCTGCATGATGTCAGCTTCGGCAGGCTCTGCTGCCAGCATCATGCCCATTGTGACGGCAGTCACCATGTTGACATACAGCACCTGCACCGGACAAAAGAAGATACAGCAGGATCGTGAGCAGGCCAGGGCAGTGTCATCGATCTGCTGCAAGCATCATGCCCATTGTGACGGCAGTCACCATGTTGACGTACAGCACCTGCAGGGTGGGTGCAGCGGCAGCAGACGCAGGAGGAGACAACAGCATTGGGAGGGCAGCAGCATCGATCTGCTGCCAGCATCATGCCCTTCGTGACAGGTGTCACCATGTTGACGTATAGCACCTGAGCAGCAGCAGCGGCAGCGGACACAGGAATACGTATGTATATCCACAACCAATTTAGGCAACTGCTGGCAACATGGCCAATAGTACATCCATGATGCATCACATTAAGCTCGACAAGCCGTTCCCTTTTCAAGGCGTGCTCACCTGGATGGCTGTGAGGGGAGACACGTGGAAGCCGATCACGTAGGCCCAGAAGATGGACGTGCCCTGCGCAAAGTTGACCGGCAGGTTGAACAGCAGGATCTTGCGCAGGTTGTCCCACACCTGCGACGTCACGCAAACCCGCAAACACCACACGTCATCGCATGACTTCGCAGGCAGTCCCACATGGTTGATGCGCGCTGCAAGCTGCGGACTGATCCGCTGCATGCTGACTTGCAGTTTGACCAAAGCACGTGGGATTGGTGTGCACAACGACAAGTGCAGTGTGATCACCAAGTTGCCTGCCAAGAGGCACGCTACGCTACCAGCATGTGTCGTCTGCAGCTTGCCCCTCTGCACACAGTGCCTAGCTCACCCTGCATACCAGCAAGCAAGCTGCCAGCAACATACGCAGTCAGTGTGCAACCAATCGCAACCTATCCGACCACAGGCTGTGTCAGCTCACCCTGCGTCCCTCCTTAACTGCTGCCACGATGGTTGCGAAGTTGTCGTCGGCCAGCACCATCTTTGCTGCCTCCTTGGACACGTCAGTGCCTGTGATGCCCATGGCCACACCAATGTCCGCAGCCTGCAAAGGTGGATAAGCCGCCGCAGCAGCAGCAGGACTATGGCAGTCAGCAGCAAGCTCAGTGCCTTTGTTGCTAATGGCCACACTTGTGTCCGCAGCCGGCAAGGCGGCACGCAAGACACGAAATGACGATGAGTTCAGCAGCTGTAAAAGCAGTGCTAAGGCAGCCGGCACGTCACTGCCCGTGATGGCCATGGCCACTACGATTTTAGCAGCCTGCCAATATGGTTGCAGAGCAGCCGCAGCAGTGACAGTGGCAGAAGCAGAAGCGCCAGCAGCAAGATCAGTGTGATGAAAAGCTCACCCATGACACCAGCTAGCCAGCTGCCAAGCATCAGCGCAACTTTGCACTCTGCACCAGCATGCTAAGCAAGCCGGCCTGTTCCTGACCAGTACCTGTGACCTTGCACATGAGCACCACAAGGAGGTACACGCCCGACTACAACAAACAACACAAACCACACTCATCAAAAACAGTGTAACGGATGTAGCGGGACACAAAGTAGCATGCCTGGCGTTACCACGACTCCCACCTTGAGTGCAGGTGCATCATTCACGCCATCTCCAGTCATGGCCACCACCTGCCGCCCCACCCTCTCATCAGGATCGTCAATCTCCACTGCCACGTCACGCACGCTGCTGCTGCTCGTTGTGGCTGTTCCGCGCGCCAGCGCTACCGGCGTGTTGTTCGCAGCACCACATCCTGGCTTCGCAACTGCACCCAGTGGTGCCAGCACCGCACCCTCGCTGTTGCTGCTGCTGCCAGCGCCTGCGCTTGCCCGCTTGCTGATCACGTGCACCCCGCCGCTGTTGTTGCTTCTGCATGCAGCTGCATTCTCCTTGCCTGGAGGCGGACCGTCATCGTCAGGATCGTCTCCATCCATTGCCCCTTCATATGACGGGCCGGTCTGCAGCGCCCGCACGATGCGCAGCTTGTTTTCGGGTGAGGCGCGCGCAAAGACGTTGCAGTTGTTGACAACGGAACGCAGTGCGTCATCGTCCATGTCGTCAATTTCGGGGCCTGTGATGACGCTGCCGTTGCCCGCAATGCCAAGCATCTTGCCGATGGCGAGGCCAGTCAGCGCATGGTCGCCTGCAGCCATGGACATGTGCATGATGATTTCTTGGTATGAGTATGGTATGGTATGAGTTTTGCATCGTTGAGTGAGGGAGTAAGAAGTCAAGGAATGTGATTCGTACGTTACTTTTAGCCCAGTGAACCTAGTTGGCCCATGGCACCTCTCTCTATTTTGTGCGACATGTATGTAACACATACTGCAGCTGAAAGGCAGTGTCTGATACACAGCAATGCTGAGCATTGTGCATATGGCAAGACCAGTCACCAATTGGTTGTCTGCGGCAGATGCAGAGTTCCATGTCACAGATAAGAAAAACCCAAATCAGGACTGACCCAGCAGCAAGCTTCGGTACACACCATCAGTTATAAACAAACACGCGACCATACAGCAAAGCCAAATGCAGACTTCAAGTTGTGGCAGAACAAACGCCAATTGACAGTGCCCCTCTTCGGATGAACACAGTACAAAGCACGTACCTGTGATCATCTTGACTGTGATGCCGGCATCATGTGCAACCTTGACGGCTTCAATGGCCTCATCCCTGGGGGGGTCCAGGATGGCAATCAGCGCAACAAACGCCAGCGAGGGTGCACGCTGCAGCAGCGCCTGGGGGTTCAGCAGCGCAACATCCTCGTCAGGGCCCAGCTCACCCCTGCAGCAATCAAAGGGTGGCATAACAAAATGTACAGATGAGCAACAGCAAAACAATGACCGGAGCCAATGCAGCGAACACAAGCAGCGCAAGGTCCTCCTCAGGGCCCAGATCACCCCTGCAAGTGTGATCGGATGTGCAGATCAATCTAAGAACGATACTACTGTGGTACCTAAGAAAACAAATCAAGCCAATGCAGCAATGTCAAGCAGCAGTGAAACCAGCAAAGCGCCTGGCTGCTCAGAGACTCCCCAACACCGGACACACCTCAAATCCACACTTCCATGTAAACTTCAAATCCCCTCCCCTGGACTGAACACTTCGGTGTGAACTTCCCTCACCTGCACAGCGCCAGCACGCGCAGCCCCTGGCTGCTCACCTCCTCCTACATCGTGTCACTCCAACAAAGCCAGTTCTTTGTGAACTTCACAATCCGCTGGAAACCTATCCACTGTGAACTTCCCTCACCTGCACAGCGCCAGTACGCGCAGCCCCTGGCTGCTCACCTCCTACATTGTGTCACTCCAACAAAGCCAGTTCTTTGTGACTTTGCATCCCCCGGACCATCCCTCGGACCAACTATCACTGTAAATACCTCAGTCTTTCGCACCTGCACAACGCCAGCACACGCAGCCCCTGGCTGCTCAGCTCCTCCTGAGCACGCTGCCAGAACTCAACGTCCAGAGGTGCAAGCTCAGCACCTGCAGAGCCCACAGACGCAGCACCACCATCACCAGCCAGCTGCCCTCGGCACATCGGCAGCAGCCGATCGGGTGCTCCTTTGACGTACATGATGCGGCGGTTAGTGCTACTGGGCGGGCCTTCCTGGTGCACGGTGGCCATGAACTTGTGCTCGGATTCAAAGGGGACGGATGCGATGCGCGGCTTGGCTGCTGTCAGGGCGTCCAGTTTGAGGCCTGCCTTCAGACCAGCAGTGATGAGGGCCACCTGCAGTTGTGACAATACAGCAGGGGCAGCGATTGACATGAAGAGGATAGAGGCAGAAGATGCAAGCATGCAGCTTGAGGCCTGCATTGAGACCAGCAGTGACCAAGGTGCGGTGAGTGCAGCACAACAACACAATGAACAAAGACAGCAGAGCAGGTTGCGGACGCAATGCGGGGCTTGGGTGCTGTTAGCGCATCCAGTTTGAGGCCTGCCTTCACGCCAGCAGTGATCAGGGCAACCTACGGTTGTGACAATACAGCAGGGGCAGCGAATGACATGATGAGGACAAAGGCAGAAAATGCAAGAATGCAGCTTGAGACCCGCCTTGAGGTCAGCTGGCTGCAGCAGTGACAAAGGCCACCTTAGGAGGTGTGGTGAATGCAGCACCAAAACACGATGAAACAAGACAGCAGAGCAGGGCAGGCGGTTGCAATGCGGGGCTTGGCTGCTGTCAGCGCATCCAGTTTGAGGCCTGCCTTCAGGCCAGCAGTGATGAGGGCCACCTGCAGTTGTGACAATACAGCAGGGGCAGCGAATGACATGATGAGGATAAAGGCAGAAGATGCAAGAATGCAGCTTGAGACCGCCTTGAGGCCAGCAGTGACAAAGCCACCTTCGCAGGTGTGGTGAGTGCAGCACAAGAACACATTGAAAAGAGACAGCAGAGCAGGGCAGGCAGCGGCAATGCGCGGCTTGGCTGCTGTCAGGGCATCCAGTTTGAGGCCTGCCTTCAGGCCGGCAGTGATGAGGGCCACCTGCAGTTGTGACAGTACAGCAGGGGCAGCGCTTACATGAGGAGGATAAAGACAGAAGATGCAAGCATGCCAGCTTGAGACCGCCTTGAGGCCAGCAGTGACAAAGGCCACCTTTGCAGGCGTGCTGAATGCAGCACAAAAACATGATGAACAGAGACAGCAGAGCAGGGCACGGACGCAATGCGGGGCTTGGCTGCTGTCAGCGCATCCAGTCTGAGGCCTGCCTTCAGGCCAGCAGTGATAAGCGCAACCTGGAAGTGCGCAGGTACAACGAGATGCAGAACAACATAAACAATGGAAGATGCAGTTTGAGGCCTGCCTTCAGGCCGGCAGTGATAAGGGCCACCTACAGTTGTGACAATTAAGCTTGAACAGCAATTACATGGGGAGGTTAAAGGCAGAAGGTGCAAGCATGCAGCTTGAGGCCTCCTTGCGGCCAGCAGTGACAAAGGCCACGTGCGCAGGCGTGGTGGGTGAAGCACAAGAACACGATGAGCTGAGCCTTAGTTGTCGGACAGCAGAGCAAAATGACAGTGGCTATGCGGGGCTTGGCTGCTGTCAGCGCATCCAATTTGAGGCCTGCCTTCAGGCCAGCAGCGATGAGGGCCACCTGGAAGTGTGCGAGTACAGGGGGATGCAGCAAACAACATGAGCAATGGAAGATGCAGGAGGAGGTATTGTTCACAGTGACACATCACATCAGAGCACAGTGCAGCTGTAAGCCCGGCAACTCAATGCCAATGCACAGAGCACACCGTGTGACATTGTTGAGCACCATCAGCATTCCCTGCCTGCAGACACTCTGCCCCGCAGCTGTACCACACTGCCTGCAGCCAACAGACAGCCACTCAACCCAGCTGTCATTCCACTTCCGCTGCTCATCCTGCGGTGTGACCTGCCCAGTTGTAAGGCATACAGTTACAAGGCAAATACAAACCTCGCTAGGGGCTCCGTTGGGCACACCACGCGCAGCTCATTCTTTCATTTGTCTGATGATTCATTCAGTAATACATACCTCGGTAGGTGCTCCGTTGGGCACCCAGACCTGCCTCAATGCAGCTGCTGATGCCCTTTCTGCTGCTCATTTGCAGTGTGACATGCCAAGTTCATTGCACAATCACCTACCTCGGTAGGGGCTCCGTTGGGCACCCAGACCTGCCGTCCATCCTGCAGCACCTCCTGGTGCAGGTGCGAGTCGTTGCACAGCATGCAACCCTCCAGCAGCGCCGCAACGCTGGCCATGTCGGTGCCACTCACAGGCTGGCCACTGCAGGCGCGACAGCAGGCAGATGGCAGCAACAATAAGATGAGTACCCACTACTCCGATAGCGCCGCAACGCTGGCCATGTCGACGGCACCCACAGGCTGCCCACTGCAGGTGCAAGAATACGCAGACAGCAGCAACGATGAGAGGAGTAACCCAATGTTTTATTCCTACATCAACAGTTTGTGAGTAACCGAAGCAGCGTCCGTGTGTGCAGTAAACGACGCAGCAGACCCAGCACATGCACAGAGCACATGCAGCGCACACGATGCACTTCATGCTAGTGTATGTAACATTGATATCGCCAGGAGGGCAACGATGTGTCAGCCATATGTGCTCAGCCAGGCATACTCACTCGCGCGTGAAGGCGCCCTTGGGCTCGTAGCCCACGCCGCTGATGTTGTAGCGCACGCCTGCACCCTGCACTGCCACTGCAGTCATCTCATTCTTGGTGAGCGTGCCGGTCTTGTCGCTGCAGATGACAGTCAGGCTGCCGAGGGTCTGGTGGAAACAGCAGCAGCAGCAGCAGCAGTCATATGTAACACGTGTTGCAAAAGCCACAGGCTGTGAGGGGCCTGATGTGACGGCGCAGCGAAGATAACAGCACATCACAATTGCAGTTGGGCGCGCTGACATTCACACGGCACATGTGCCTGGCCAGACATCCACAAGCCAGTCAGTAAGAACACATCCTGCAGGCACATGTCACCTTGCGCTGCCCCACCACTCTGCACCACACATCCCAAAAATCGTTGCAACCCACAAACCCCCTGCACTACCCAGAAGCTCGCGCACACTGTAACATGCTGCTGCACTAGCGCTTAAACACAAGTTCTGCAAGCCTTTTGTTCCCACCTCCACGCAGGGCAGCTGCCGAATGATTGCGTTGTGGTCGGCCATCTTCTTGGTGCCCAGCGCCAGCACAATCGTTACCAGCGCAGGCAGGCCCTCAGGGATCATTGCCACTGCAGCAGCAACAACAGCAACAGAACTTGTTACAAAACATGCCTTTCAGCATCTGTATTCCCATTGACTGTTGTGCTATCTAGCCGACTGGAGCGGGTACTGTCACAGGCAGCAGCAGATCTATGTGCTGTGAGCTGGTGTATGGTGCTGTTTGCACGCCTAATGGTGCCCACCTGCGATGGCCACAGCGCTCGAAAACGCGTCCACGAAGGCCTCCCATGAATGAGGGTCCTCATCGTCACACACACCCTCCTTTTACTTACGCGGGTGTTAAGGTCATGGTGACGTAATGTAAAGGGGTTCATTACGGACTATCATTTTAGCAGCTAGAAGGATGCAGGCATCAGCAGCTGCGCCTAAATCCTACCATAAGTACCGTAGATGGTGTATGCGGGAGCTGGAGTCCTCTGCATACGCAGGTTGGAAGTGGTGACGTAAGTGTGAACACAGCACGCGTAGCTCATTCATTCATTCACACCTGCAATGGCCACAGCGCTCTCAAACGCGTCCACAAAAGGCTCTTTTGCGCGCAGCAGCGCCAGCAGGAACGCCGCGACTGCGATGGTGACGACGATGATGGCCAGCCAGCGCCCCAGGATCTCCATCTGCACCAGCAGGTTGGTCTTCACGTTCTCAACCTGGCAGCAGCAGCAGCAGCACAATGACTATTAGTGCTTCCTGCATCAAACGCAGACTGCGTAGAATCGCTGCTGCACAATGCACGACATGTCTCCAGCACGTGCTGAGCATGTATACGCCACTGCACTGCCCACAGATCCCACCAAGGACTAACTGCGAATGTCTCTGCCAGCACCTCACCTGCAAGCACCAGCACTCTTGGCGCTTCCTGCATCACTTGCCAAGTGCTTATGAGCATTGCTGCATCGAAACGGACAGCAACGCGCTGCAGCACACCACCTGGGCATATGCCAATGCACAGCCACACAGCCCAGCTGCTTGGCTTAATTTGCTTGGCTTAATTTATAACATTTAATGACATCTCTGCCAGCACGTTTCCTGCAAGCAGTGTTCCTGCGAGCTGCTCACCTCGCTGACCATCTTGTTGATCTGCCCAATCTCCGCATTGTCACCTGCGCAGCAAGGCCAGCGGCACACATGCTCAGCTGTAGTCTGACATGCAATGCACGCGCAGGCAACAACGTCAGACGCGTGTTGGTTTGAGAGCACCGCTGACAGCAACAACGATATCATTCAAACCATTGCAGTATTCCAGTCCCCCTTATTCTGGCGTGACCTGCATTGCCACACTGTGGTCACCACACTGATGATCGACAGGTACCACTACACATTTTCTGCAGTACGGCCCTGCTACTCTATCACAGCGCTCCACTGCATGATGAGCACCGCACGTTACAGCAATCCTCAACATCCTCGCACCGTCATATCAACTGCTGATGTGGAGGATGCAGTAGCAGCTGAGGTGCCTGCTGGAGAGAACACCCTCATAACAGCCGCTAATCAAGCAGCTGCCAGCCCACCTGTGGCCACCACCACGCCCAGGCCCTGGCCAGCAGAAGGTACCATCATATCAACTGCTGCTGGGGAGGGTGCAGTAGCAGCTGCGGTGCCTGCTGAAGATAACACCCTCACCACAACTGCTAATCAGCTGTTACATAACATGCGGCGCACCTGTGGCCACCACCACGCCCAGGCCCTGGCCAGCAGACACGGTGGTGGCGCTGAACGCCAGGCACTTGCGGTCACCCAGGCCTGAGCGCTCCGGCACAGGCGTGAGGTTCTTGCTCACGGGGACGGACTCGCCTGTCAGCATGGCCTCTTGCACCTGCAGCAACACATTGTATGTCATCACATCACAGGGCATTACAATACAATGCATTACATCACATGCTTCACTCACTCACGCAGGAGTGCCAACCCCAATAGATGCAGCATGGCAGCTGGCGCAGGGGCAACAACATAGGAGTCTTGCAGAGACTGATAGCAGCTGGCAGCAGCAGCACATATGCTATGTGCTGAAGGCAGCTGCTCAGCAGCTTGCATCAACTGCACATGGCTGTGCTTGTGCACAAGCTGCTGTGGCTGCTGCACGGTAGCAGCTTGCGAGCAGCAAGCATGCTCAGGTGCTATAACACAAAACCGAAAATTCTTCAACTGAACTCTGCATTTGCCAAGCTGCTGCTGCTGCCGCAGCTCACCTGCAGGTTGGTGACCTGCAGCAGGCACAGGTCTGCTGCTTGCAGGTGTGTGCCAAAAACTATACAACTATGTAACAAAACTGCATCTGCCAGGCTGCTGCCGCTGCTCACCTGTAGGTTGGTAACCTGCAGCAGGCGAAGGTCTGCGGGCACCTTGTCGCCGCTCTTGATGAACACCACGTCACCCGGCACCACCTGGTCAGCGTCAACGCTCACGCGCTTGCCATCACGCACCACAGTAGCTGCACACAGCAGAGACAGCAGCAACACGTAATGCAGCGAGGAGCGCAGCATGGAGTCAAAAGTAACCATTGGATGCAGTGTAATGCACGCCAGAATAAGAAAACAAGATGTACCCGCGCTTTGATCAGTAGTCCAAATATAAATGCACTCCTTGCAAAGACTGTTCACCAGTTGCAGCGGCCTCTCACCACCATGCCATAAGTTTCAAATTTCTGTAACACACGTTATATAACGCGCACCTGACGCTGACAGCATGGCCTTGATGGCCTCTGCCGCCTTCTCTGCCTTGCCCTCCTGGATCATGCCGATGAGCACGTTGATGGTGATGACACCCAGAATCAGCCCAAACTCGATCCACTCCTGCAAGCCGGCCACCACCACTGCTGCCGCCAGCAGGATGAAGATGAGCACGTTGTTCAGCTGCAAAGACACGCGCAACACGCGGATGTGTCAGCATCTGAAGTTAACGCGTGTGGGACAGCCTCTCGCAGAGATTTAGAACTGAAGCTGTGAACCAGAATGCGAAGCAAGGATGTCAGGTTCAGATGCCCGCTACAAAAATGCAGTGGTGGCAGGCACGTGCTTGCCCAAGCAGCAGCAGCAGCAGCGTGCTTCCGATGCTAAGGAGCCCACACTAAGTCGACACACCGAAACACCCGAATGCAATGCCCTGCTGGATGCCATCGAGAGAAGCTGCAGCAGTGCGCAGCATGCCTGATATGCTTCACAAAAGCCAGGAATGCCAACTCATCACCATGAGTTGTTGAGCAGCAAGTTGCTGAGCAGCGCTGCTGTAAGGAACGTAGCGGCACTGGAAGGCACATGCACGCAAGTGCAGCAGCTGCTGTGTTTCCTGCAAGCAGATGTCTCACCTGGGCCCACAGCTTTGCAAAGAAGCCTGGCTTCTTTGGTGGTGTGAGGGCATTGAGGCCATACCTGCAGCAGCAGCAATGTGTGCTGGCTGTGATTAGCAGTAGTTGGCCACCGGGACATGCACCATGCTGTCTTCATATGATGCCACACATAAGCTGTGATGCATGCGTTGATGTGCTTTTCTGTGACTGTATCAAGCCAGCCTGATTGTAGGATAGTAAATACACAGTTGATATGAATGGAGCATTCAAAATCAGCAGTGAGCAGCGACAGCTGCATGCCACAAAGCTAGATGCAGCCAAGCTGGCAGCGCCCATGCCTACCTTTCCAGCCGAGCTGCTGCCTCCTGGGAAGACAGGCCATCTAGGCCTGTGGCCAGGTCTTTTAGGACCTGGTCTGTCGCCAGGTGGTGCCACGCAGGCGCATTGCCTGCAGACGACGGCACCGCCATGCCTTCAAGGCCAGTACAGATCGCAGACTCCCAATATGTTTGGTGCTAGGTGCCTGATGCGACCAGCGCGACACACGAAACGGTTGTTGCACTGTCAGCGCGAAGGGCTGGGCAGTGTTGGAAGTGCATACGCTCACCACGTCATAGTAGCAGTAAAGGTTGAGCTGCTGACGGGACCAGTGATATTCAGGTTGGCACAAAAGATGCACAGAAGGGTGACGGAAATGACAGCATCTGTCATCGGCAGATCGTGGTCACTGGCAGCGCTCTCACATTCAACGTGCTAAAACTTGCTTTTAAATGAACGCTCAGGCCTCCACACGCCTTCCAGCAGCAGCTGTGGCTCAGCCCGTGACAGAGTGGACACAGTGCAGTACAGTGCCACCAGGGCTCTGATGCCTCCGCCCAGCCGTGTGCTTTGCAACACGCTGCTGCTAAGGACAAACAAGCAACCTCTTCGCGAGCCTTTAGCATACGAAACCCTGATCATACGAACCTTGATCACAATGATCAGGATGCATGCTCTTAAGGTCATGGTGACGTAATGTGAAGGGGGTCATTACGGGCTATCAATTCAGCAGCTAGAGGGATGCAGGCATGAGCAGCTGCGCCTAAATCCTAACTTAGATACTATAGATTGTTTATGCGGGAGCTGGTGTCCTCTGCATACGCAGGTTCGACGCTGGCGAAACCGCAAGAAGAGCCTTGGGTGCCGGTGCTGCCCGGCGAGCCAACGCCTCGCATGCCTCTATGCGTTCCTTGACACGAGTAATATTAGTTTAAAGAGCCATCAGCAAAAGCGACGCTGGTTCGTAAGATGCACACCGCCCTGGCGGGCAGTGCTTGAGCAGTGGCAAAGCTATCTGTCTTGGCTGGCGTCTGTGGTTGTGCTTGACTTTTGTTTATAATATTTTACATCATAATCAACACAAATAAAACGTTTGCACCCTGATCTACGGCCTTCGATTTGAACGTGTGCTGCACTGCTCTCCCCCGACAACGTGCCGTGCAACGCCTTACGCCGTGTTCGATGTGCCTAGAATAGCTTTTTAGTAGCTGTACTACACAGATAGCATGTTGAATTGGTTGAATCTAGGCAATGAGTTGGACTGACTCGAAGAGCAGTGCCACGCTCAACGGAGATTGCTGCTCATAACATCAACGACACTCTGCTCTTGCAACTCAAGATCTGTGCTTTAGGTGTGTCCTGCATAACCCGTCCCTGCGATGCATGCTGCAGCAGTACATCAGTGCAGGCGACCCACTTTTACAGATGGTGTGCTTGCCCAGCCCCTGCACGCTGCAAACCTGCTGTCTCAGAACGTTCAAATCTAAGAATTGGCCATATAGAACCCGCTGCAAAGTTGCCCAGCCCTCAAAAGCCCGAGCCTGGTGGTGGCAGTACAATCTTGGTCAATTCTGACAGAATTCAACAAAGTTCTGGGCAGTTGAAGCTGAAAACAACAAAAACAGCACCTTCAGTCTTTGACTGCACTTATTACACAGGATTTCTGTTGACCTTTGAGTTTGACCGGCCCAAACATGTTAAGTTCGGACTTTTGACCCACCCCAAACTTTTCAGGTGATTCCATATGGAGGAACCGATAGATTCCTCATCATCATCATCATCATCATCATCATCATCATCATCATCATCATCATCATCATCATCATCATGTTACCCATTAAGCCATAGCATCAACGCCATCGGCCCCGCGCCCCTCAGGAGCGGAAGAAAGAGGGAGCACTGCTCCATTGTGTTTGCAATTATTACGCACATCCCAAGCTTGGACAAGATACTCAGCAATGCTCCTAGATATCACTCGGCACACCCCCCTACTACCCCAAATATCATCAGAAACAAAACGCAACAACTTAGTGGATGCATCAGTCAACGACAACACATTGCGCAATTTTTCAGCGCCGCCAGCAACATCACGCAAAACAGACCGAATTTCATCAAGCATAGTATCCCTCTGAGCAGAAGTAGCGGGACAATCAAACATCAGATGTGACAAAGACTCAACACCCTGACCACAAGCAGGACATGCTGTGTTAGAATCAGCTCTGCTGCCACCATAACGACTGGTACGCTCATGCACGCAAAGACAGCCCATTCGAACACGCATCAGCAACTCAATACCACGCGTTGGCGCACCAGAACACAAAAAGGGCCTAGCCCTTTTAAAACGCATGGTATCAGCATGTGTAGGGTGCACATGCGTGATGTAACGGCTCAAAGTAGAGTGCTGCAGTGATTCACAAACAATTCTGTCTGCATGCAGCTTCCTGACCTGACGGTTGATGTGATTCTTGCACGCATTAGCTCGATCAGCCGCCGCCTCAACATCCACACCATACTTGCAAAGCAAACTCTGCACATACTTATGCCAAGGTGTCACCGCAACAGCACCACTAGGGCGCTTCCACTCAGCTGAAAACACCTGATGTGGCAACCGACAGTTCTGCATACGCTGAACCCTAAAGTAATACTCCATCGCCCTCTGATGAAGCCACATGTGCAATGGCTTCACACCCCATTCAGCCAGAACAAGTGAAGTGCAAGGGCGCTTGCCACAACGCATTGAGTCTGCACTTTGTCAATCTGTTGCAGTTGCCTTGCAGTTGACGGAAACCAGACCTCACTGCCATATTCAACAATCGGGCGAACGCATGTAAGCAGAATGATACGCTTTACTTCCACGCTGATGAGCCGGCTCTTCCAAACTGGCATGAGCCCACCCTTCACACGATGCACTTTTGCCAACATCTTCTCAAAGTGCGTATTCCAGTTGCAGGCATTGTTGAACCACAGGCCAAGGTAGCAGTACTCTGATACAACAGGCACAGGCACACCATTCCAAACGATGCCAGAATCAGCCAACTGGCTGGGCTGTCTAGCTGGTGAGACATGCACGACAGCAGACTTCAAGCTATTCAGCTTGAACCGATAGATTCCTGTAGGCATGGGTGTAACTGCAAGGCCCGAGGGCTTAATGGGCCGGTCGCCCTAAACCCTAGTATTGCGCATACGCCGCAAGTTTTGCATGGACTATCCAGCCCAAGTGTGGTGGGCAGCACCGGGGTGCTGCAGATGCTCAAACAACACCCCCAAATAATTACGTCACCATGACCTTAAACCAAGGTGTGCTTGTATACAGCCCAAAGCTGCCAGAACATGCAGCATCAGGTGTGCATTCAAGCCCTGTGGACCAACCATAGTAATGACGGCATGGCAGCTCAATCTGCCCAGCACAAACCTGCTAACGGGCCTCCACACGTACATGGCTGTTTGATGGCGGACCACTGGTGGCATGATGCATCAGCAACCTCCACAAACTGACCACAGGAATGACAAGGCGTCGCTAATTCAGTGACAAACGCAATTATGGCAATCCATACGTGATGCTTGCAAGCAAGGGCTGGAGGTTCATGTAATACCCTTTCAACGCGCCAAGCTGTCAACAGCCAATTCTGAGCACCGCGCCGCTTGGTGGGCACAACAGCTTGCTTTTACATGGGTTCCGTCTAAATCCGCTCTTTGACAACTGGGGCTGTGGATGTGCGCCTGTACGCTTGTAGATCTCAACGCCATACTGCCAGCAAGCTACACTCGCAGTGCTTCCAGCAGGCTCGTTGCTGGTCAACCATTGGGAGGACGTTTTGCCACACTGCAATGCTTGCACTGCCAGTGCCTGAGCCACAGCTTGGCTGGCTGTGCTGATGTTGTGGCTGGTGTGTCACGGACAGCAGCATAAGCAGAAAAGCATGATGCAGAAACGGTTACTTCCGGCTCAATAACTTGACCATTGACCAGCACCATGGTTGCCGGGATATCAGAAGCTGTGTTGAGGCAATCTACATGTGCTGCAGCAGGCATTGGTGGCAGGCACAACTGGCTGCCATCAAATTGTGTGGCATCTACATACCAAGCAGCGCGCCAACAGTTTTCCACAATACACCGAGTGTGTATCTGCTGCTCACCAGCTGCACGACAATGCTTTGCACGCTTGTAGCGGGGAATGGCAATGACAGCGCCAGATTCCAGACCAGCTCGGGGAGGCTCTTCAAGGCTTCATGCTTGCATGCAAGTGACCCTGAACACGCAGCAATACAACAGCGACAGATGCTCAGGTTGCACGCAGTACACTCATGCCTAGCAACAGCTGACTCTGCATCTGTTAAAGGTACGGCGCCAACCAAGCATCAAAATGCAGCAGTGCACAGCATGCATCCATATATTAAAAGAATAAGGTGACTTCTTGGTGGGGACGCGCCAGGCAGGTGCACGCCGCAGGCACCCTACCAATGTGATGGTGTGATTGAGGAAAGGTGTTTGCAGAGGCCTGGGGGGAAGTGGTTGTCCCTGCTGGGAGAACAGGCAGCAGTACACCCTTTCAGGGGCTTTTTCTGCCAAACGGCGCAATGAAACCCCATGTCCTCCCCCTAAAACGAATGCTTGTGGGATAATCTATAACATCAGCGAGCGTCGGCGGCAGCAGAGGACGCCTGAGGATGTCGACAAAAGTGAGGTTGTTTGAAGTTGTGTGACAGTCTTCAGTGTGCAGTATCAAGCCGCAAACAGAACCAAAGGAACACAAATCACACGTTCACACACGTTCAAGCATACTCACGTCTCGCAAAGCTCAGCAGCAGCATGCAACAACGCGTTGCATGGACCTTACGCCAGGAACACAACAGCAGCAACAACATGATCGAAAGCTGTGTTTAGCCATGGGCAGTTGTATGTCGCACTGTCCCGTGTTGGCCGAAGGCAGGCTGTGCGTGTGTTGGTGGAAGGGGGTTGGGTGAACGAGGGGGAAGTTGAGAACGTGGCTGAAGGACTGTACACTGTCAATGTGGTTTATCGTGAAGTGCTGTGAAGTAAGGCCCAACCACTGAAGTGGGGATGCCTGTAGTGGACCGTCAGAGTGTGTGGGCCCAACCACTGACGTGGGGATGCCTATAGTGGACCGTTGGCAGTGCATGGGCCCAACCACTGAAGTGGGGATGCCCTGCACCGATGTAACTTATGTGACACTGAAGGTGTCTTGGGGTTTGGGGGAGGGGGGTCCGTGGCATCATGCCACGGGTGTCACACTAGTCTGCATTGAAAAGCACATGTACTGTACGACGCAGCACCTCCTCCTGCAGACACACGCTGCAGCACGCACACTCACCAGCGCTTGCAGCATGTGCCGCTGCTGAGTTGTCTCGCGCGTGGGCTCTGCCAGCAGCAGCTGCAAAATGCTGGCCTCACAAGCAGCTCCAGACAGCCATTGGGCCATCTGAGCACTCCCCACAGGTGGTATCAAGGTTGCTGGGGGCTGCACTCTGCTGCTGCTGTTGCTGTTGCTTGCAGGAGCTGCTGGTGCTGCTTGTGGTGATGCTGCCGCTCCTGCAATGCATGGTGCTTGCACCAGCAAGCAGGCAGCCACCCTGCAGGGCACGTCATATGGAATTGGTCTGTTGCCAAGTGCATGTACCACGTTCGACTGTCGGCAAATTGAGCGTGTCTTCGTACGCAGCTGCTGGTGTGCACATGGTGGGCAATGGGTGCTCACCCTGCGCTGCATGCAAGTGCTGCAACCCTCCACAGCTGCAAAGTTCACCTGCCATGCATCAAATGGCACCAGCTGTGCGTGCATGCTGCCCGGAAAGCATCACAGCACACGGAAGCTGCAGCTTGGTTGCTTCGTGTTAGCAGTGAGCAGCGCTGAAGGTTGTTATTAGTAGTGATGACAGCACTGGACGCGACGTGGTATTTACCTTGCAAGCCCATCGACTGTGTCTTGACTGTGCTGTGCAAAAATGTCCAGGCATACATGTGGCGTGACCAGCGTGACATATTCTACTTCAGACTTGCTTGCCGCAGCTGCTGCTACGTCATGACCTGGTGCGGCAGCCAGTAGGCAGCTGCATTGCTGCAGGCAGGGCTGCTGCTGTGTGGCTCTGGCATGTATGGCAGGAGAGCACACCACCTGCAAGCGAGCACAAGCATGCGTTGTGTTTGGTGCACACTGCATAGCAGCTGTGTACAGACCACTGACACTTTGCAGGCATGTACTTGCAGAGGTGAACAGCAGGAGCACCTTCTGAGGTGGGTGTCAACAATGTTCTACTGTTGAATTATATGAGGTCAGTGTTGGCTAACATGTGGGTGCATGCACGATTTTAAGTTTCTGCTGGCAATCAGCGCTCACCTTGATCACTGATTCACAGCTGACGCTGAAACTGCTGCCACACCACTTGATGACAATCAGCGTGCTGCTACGCTGGCCGCCACCTGCTTCCTTTGACTCCTGATGCTGCACCAAATCCACTTCAGAATCTACTGTTGACGTGATTACACCACCGTCGTGCTGTAAGCGGATAAAGACAGCATCTGGTGCCTTGGCTCCCAACCACTGCTCAGGCTGGCCTTGCTGTTCCTGCAAGCTGAGGTGGAAAGAGGCCCTGCAGCTCAGGCGTGTGCATCTAGGGCGTTTGCTGCTTGCTCGTTGATCCTGCTCAATTGCTGGTGTGGGCTGCAGCCATGGCTGTGTTGCTACGAATGTGGTGAAGTCCATATCAGATGACGGGCCACTGCAAAGTCTACAGCCTGGGTGAACCAGAGAGCAGTTGTGTGGGAGAAACACAGCCTGATCGTACGTTCCAGGGTCAAAGGCTAATAATGATGCCGTTACATCTGCAAAGCCAGCGCACTGCCCAGGCAATACAGTAACAAGTGACAGGTGAGGCTCACCCATGCAAGCGTACTAGTTGTAAGGATCAATCACGTCCAATAGCTATGTGATGTGTTGAAAGTTGTTCTAAGACAGCTGTACCTGGCAGATCACGCAGCAGGGAGCCACATCGCGAGCATGGCCCTGCGTCTGCTGCAGCAAGCCGTGACAGGTGTGCAAATTGTTTGATTGCTTTCGATGATACTTAAGAGCAGTATAATGGCGTAGCAGCAGCATGACCCGCTTGCAGTGATCTGGGGCTTCAGAGCCCAAGCGCTGGTGCCAGGCGCTTAGAAAGCATATAATACACTCAGCGTATAGTTTAGTACACTTGACCTACACGTTGCACCATGATCCTCACATGGCCCGTGGCAGCAGCAGAACATTAGCAGTGCTGAGTTTCCTGGGCACAGGCAGTGTTAGACAGGGGTATACGCTCGCAGCTTGGTGTTGTTCTGATGAGATATTCTTTGAGTTAGTTGCAATGAGGCAGCACGCCGTGCAGCATCATCTCCAGCCAACCCAGGGCACCAATCCAATCAATCAGGGCAGCAGCACACTGCATCAGGCAGTTGCGTACTGTATAGCAACAGCGCCGTCCATGTGCTCCCTTGCTCCCTCCACCTCTCAATCCTTCTTGTGCTGAGCAAATTGCTGAACCTGACCAACCTTCAATGCCGCTGACTCTGCTGCATTGCTGTTGTGCAGGCTCCAGCTGTGTGCTGGAGGCGTCAGCGTACCAAACAGCACGTGCGCTGTCTAGCTACACATTCAGCGGCCTTGCAGATGCGCCACCAGCAGCAGGCAGCAGCAACATTCAGGTCAAGGTGTCAGGCGATGCCAAAGCAGTGACTGTGGATGTGAAGGCAGGCAAGGCCTCAGCAAAGGCCAGCTATGCACCCAACAGCATCAAGAAGTGAGTAGGACTTGCAGGCACTGGCAGCACTATAAGGCAGCAGCAGCAGTAGCAGCGGCTACCACGAAATTTGCTGCATGATGGCCTGGTTGCGACCAGGGGTCATCCTGCAAGCTAGTCTTACACGAGCAGCAACGAATAGCAGATGAGCTGTGGCAGCAATGAGCGTTTGCTGGACAGCAGTATGAGCCGCAGCCGCTTTCGTAGTGCAGCACAATGCAGCAGCAGAGGTAGAGCAGCAGCACAAGTTGCTGCGATGGCATGTCTGCTTGCATGATCAGGACGCCAGCAGTGCTGGGCTGCGGCAGGGCGCTGGTGTGGCAGTAGTGGCAGAATGCAGCTGGGCACAATGCAGCGGCGTCCTTCTAGGTGTGCAGACCAGCATGCCGCAGGCAGCAGTTGGAGCACTGGAACCACCAGTTGTGCCTTGCTGTCTTTCTGGTGAACCTACTATGCATTTGCATGGAGACTCGTCTACTTATCCTATCCCCTATCCCCGCATCGTCTTTATCCCTGGCCCACGATGTGCTCAACTCGCAACCCAGCACATGACCAATCCCTCCTTTACGTGCTGCAACACTCGCGCAGGCTGCAGAGCTTGCCAGTGACGCTGTACGAGGCCGCGCGTGTGTCTGTGCTGCACGCCTCGATGATGGAGTACCTGCTGCGCCTGGCTCATGCGCGCTACAGCCTGCTGGCGCAGTGGCCAGACTTCACTACCATGATGGGCAAGGACTACTACTACAGGTACGGCTGCTGATGTACTGTTACGACTGTTGTGTAACGTTTGTTGCACTGCTGTTAAGTTCTGTGGGGTGCTCCTGTACAAACGTAATGAGCAAGCGTTGATCTTGCAGCTCCTAATGCAGCTGCTGCTGCTGAACATGCAATTGTTGTTCAGTTGAACAAGGGTGCACCAGTGTGACGAGCAGCGTCTTCAGTCCCTGTTCTGTGCCGTGCAATCACCTGCACATGCAATCAGCACACCACAGCATTACAAGTTTATCAACACAGTCACCACCTCACCTGCGCCTGTTGCCACACAAACACCACACACACCTGCTGCGCTGCGCGTGTGTGCTGCAGGTCCCACCCTGATGAGGTGCGCAAGTTCTACAAGCTGGTGGACGAGTTCCACCGCATGTGGGACGTCGTCACAGAGTTTGACAGCCTCAGCCACCTGGCCACACAGATGGTGCCGGTGAGTGCCATGCGCAACACTGTCAGCGAGAAATGGGACAGCAGGGGGTGTGCAGTACGGATCGTGTAGTGGTGCCTGAGCATAGGCTTGCTGCCATCAGTCCAGATGCACACCATGCAGATGTGGTTGTCTGTCCTGCTTGGCTTGGGCTGCTCTGATTGATCACCCTTTGTGTGCGTTGTCGTACTGGCATTCAGTATACAGCCATAGCATCTACGTATCAGGCTTGAATCTCAACGTTTCCTGTAATCGTCCTCCTCCTGCTTCTGCTGCTGCTGCCAGACCTACCGCAAGCGCCGCATGAATGTGCTGGGCCCTGCAGTCAGCCCCACAGTGGCCAACGGTGTGGTGACACAGTTCCTGCTGGCTAAGACACAGTAAAGCAGCTGATCAGCCCGGACGATATGCTGCGCAGCTCTGCGCAGGCATCCCCTTGCACAGCGGGTGCCTTGCAGCACTGGGGCTGCTGCACCATGATACCCTGCGTTGGTTCACAGCAGCTCAAGTTCTGCTGATCGCAGAACCTGCAGGATGAAGGGCTAACGCCGTGCCGCGACGCTGGCTTAAGGTGTTGCTTGACAATATAGGACAGATGGATCGGTAGGGTTGTCTTACTAAAGGTTGTAGCTGTGGCACGCTTGTTGAGGTGTGCATACATGTGACAGAAGGGCTGGGCGTGGTTGCATGCCTGCAAGCTGCTGATATGTAGCAGGGGCAGTAGGGCTGCTGGGGTTCGCCAGCAGTCTGCTGTTCAAATGCCATCTTTGAAAGATCTGCCTGCAAACAATGTTTTGCATGCTGACACATGCTTGTGATGTTGAATAGTGGTGGTTGTAACAGTGCTCTGTGCATGGAACGGCCGTAGTGTTTGAGGGTGCGGTCCTGCACATTCAATCAGCTGTGATAAGGTGGGGCTGCTGGCCGCCATCAGCTGATGCCACCGGCAGGTGGCAGGAGTGCAGCAATACACGACAGCCACGCTCTGGCGGAGCCCGTTCAAAGCCATGACGGCTGACCACCGACCAAGAAAGTCCAAACCCGTTAGCTTGAGCGCTGAACCTCCGCACTTGGAGCTACAAAAATGGTCACCAACCTCATGTTTGAAGGCGCGGATCACGTCATAACTCATGTTGGTGGCGCTGTGCCATTATCCCCGCAGTACACGAATATCGAGCAACATGTACTGTAGACAGATTTCTTGGAGCCAAAGCTGGCCACAAGCCTGCAGCAAGCTAGTGATATCGCTTGACAGTCAATACAAACAGCAAGCTGTGTGACCCCACGAAACTGCTTCAATTACTTTCAAAGATTCAAAGTTTGAAAATAAAAACAATTGCGAAAGAGTTGAACTCTGCTTCGTGTGATACCAGTGCAGCTCAACGTCACTGCTGCTTTTGTAGCAAGATGGGCGCAGCTCGGCCTGTCACGGATCATATTCACTATATTGCATAACTTGCTACGGTTTAAAGGCCGTGTCGTAGCCGCTGGAGCTTTGGGCCGCGGCTGACCAACATCAGTGTCATAAAGTCAGGAGGCCATGCATCCAGTGGGGAGCAGCTGGCCCAGCCTGCGACACGCAGATGGCGAGCAGGTACAGGCGCAGCGTAGCGCTATCTGCTCTCAATGCAATGGCATGCCTGTCTTGCAACTGACTGACCTGTTGTCATGGCGCTGCAGGCGGGACAGCTGCAGCTGACAAATGCTGACCAGCAGAACCTCCTTACATACGAGCAGCTCAGGACCTGGCTGCATGCTCTTGATGGTGAGAATACCTTTTTGAGACCCAACAGCTCAAGATTCTCAAGTATGTTTGGCTGCATGAGTATATGATAGTGCGGACCGCTTTCCTGCAGCTTCCACACCAGTTGGGTTGCCGCTGCATCCACCAACAGAACATCAGACTGCCATCCTTATGGTTTCACCAAGCCCGTGCTGCTGTGTGCCTGCAGTCAATGAAGCTGGCCAGCTGCTTATCAGCAGCGACTCGCTGCGCCTGCTCCCTGCACAGTTGCCGTACGAGCTGTTGGGACCTCTGGTCCTGGCTGCAGTAGATGGCATCATCGCTAACAACCAGCAGCAGCTGCAGCAAACCAATCAGCAACAGGTTGCTGCTTCTGTGCAGCGCAAGCTTGCACTGCAGGAGAGTATTAGCCATGCTCCCCCTGACAAGCCGCAGGACCAGCAGCAGCAAGGGCTGCAGCTGGTGGGCATTGACTTGCAGCAGCCAGTGGCAGCGCCACTCACCACCTGTATGGCAGCATACTCCTGCCTGCAGCAGCTCAGCTTGCAGGAACTGAACATTGACGTGTGTGCAGCAAAGGCGCTGGGCAGCATCCTGCACAGCGGCAGCAGCAGCTTCAGCAGCAATGGCTGCAGCACTGGGGCTGCTGGCTGCAGTTTACGGGGCCTCACGCTGGATGGTGTGTTCATGTGTGACATGGCCTGGCAGGCACTGTGTGAGGGGCTGGCTGCAGGCTGCGAACTGCAGACGATCAGGTGGGCTTGCAGGGGAGACACATGCTGCAGATACTCGATGAACTCTTCCATGCAGTTGACTCACCATTGCTCTCGCCTGATGTGGAGGATAATTTGCACATGGTGCACTTGTGGAGGTGACCAACGTGTGGTGGTGGTTGTTTGCTGCTGCCACACAGGCTGCTCAGGTGCTTGCAGCCATCAAGTCTCACTGCACTTGCAGCAGGGCTTGCGGGTGGCTGCCAGCAGCTCAGGGAGCTGGATGTATCGCAAAACAGTCTGGGCTATGCAGATGGTAGCAGCAGCAGTGAGGCTGCTGACACAGCCTGGAGTAGCCTGATTGAGGTGAGCCAAGGCCAGCAAGCTACCAGCCTCACATGGAATGTTGTTGTTTGTAACGCAGCAGGTGTATTGATCCTGCAGCAGCCATGTCGGTGCTTCTGCTGCATTATGCTTTGAAAAGATGCCGTCAAGCAAATCTCTCACTCTCTGACCACAGTCACTGGGAGTAGCAACATGGTGACCTGCTCCAGGTTTCAGCTTCGGACAACAACTCCCCGACATGTCGGCTGCCGCCTGTGCCCTGCAACTGCAGGTCCTGCAGTGCTGCTCGCAGCTGCAAGTCCTGTCAGCGGTGCGCTGCTCCTTTGGGCCTAAGGCCGGCTCTGCTGTGGCCAAGCTGCTGAAGGCCAAGGAGTGTGTCCTGAGGCAGCTCAACCTGGCACACTGCAGCAAGATGGGGGTGGTGAGTGCATGGCCTTAGACAGCAGGCTGCTCTCAACACCGTGCTGCTGCCGCTTGCAGCCGTCATGGTCGTGCTGCTGCATGCAAACAACTTTGCATGTGCAAACATGAGAGCACTGACTGTGCACTGTTGCATGTGCTGCTGCAGGATGCTTTGAGCCAGGTTGTGGCAGCTGCAGCCAGCTGCTGCAGCCTTGAGCAGCTGGACCTGAGCAGCACAGGCCTCAACGATGCAGCGCTGAAACCCCTCATACAAAGCTGCAGCAGCAGCTGGATCAGCAGAGGGCCTGCTGCTGGCTGCAGGGGTTTGAGGCGCCTGGCAGTTGGTGGCAACTGCTGGCTGTCAGGGGCAGCTGTGGGGCAGCTTGGCAAGGCAGTGGCGGCTGGAGGGCAGCTGAGCGGCTTGCAGGAGCTGAGCCTTGCAGGATGCACCAGTGTGGGCGATGAAGGTACGGGCGTTGTCAGAAGGGTTTACAGCAGAGGCATCAAGCCATGATGCAGGCTGCAGGCCTGCATTGTGCTGCGGAGCAGAAACAAGTAGTTGGCAGAGATAGGAGTGATAGTATATGTTTGATGATGTCTTGTTGTTGATAATAATGCACTAGTGTAACTGCTGTCCTTTCCTGCAGGTGCCATGTCCCTGGCAGCCGCGCTTGCAGCAGGTGGTGGCAGCTTGCATAGCCTTGACATGTCAGGCTGCGAACTGACTGACACGGCTGCAGCAGCGCTGGCAGGGCTACTGGCAGCTGCGCCTGCTGCAGAGGCTCCGGCAGCTGCAGTGGGTGGATTCCGAAGCCCGCTGAAGTGGCGGTCTGCTGCTGCTGCTGTGCCAGCAGAGGAGCGGGTGCAGCTGCAGGAGCTGAGGCTGGTGGACAACCAGATAACATCTGCAGGTGCGCCGACGTGGTGGCGTCATAATCTTGTATGGGGGCACTGATCAGAGAAGATATTGAGAAACGACAATCGAAGCACGAGACAGAACCATCTTGATGCATATGCAGGTATCCCTGCTGCTGCTGATAGCCGCAGCTGATGTTGCCATGTGTTGTGCACCTATTGCTCTTCTGGTGTGCAGGTATACAAGCATTGGCGAAGGCTGTCAGCAGCCCAAGCTGTCAGCTGCAACTGCTGGATGTCAGCTTAAATTGGGTGGGGCCCCAAGGCATGCAGCCGCTAGTAGATGCAGCAGCAAGAAACAACCTCGGACCTGCAGCATCAGCAGCAGCAGCTGCTGCTGCTGACGAAAATAACAAGGAGCAGCACCGCCAGCGCACTATACAGGTGCTGAGGGAATGCTTGCCAGAGTACTGGCGTGTGGAGGCAGCGAAACAAGCAGCCATCCAAGCCCTAGCGGCAGGTACTGCAGATGCCGCTGTAGTTGCAGCTGAGCACAGCTGCTGCCAGCACAGCAGCGTTGAGGCTGTGGATGCCAGAAGCTTTGCGGATAGCAGCAGCTGCAGCGGCAGTTGCTGCAGCCAGGCAGGCACTGCAGGCAGCAAGGCGCTATCAGACGACCATAACGTTGGCGAATGTACAGCCACAGACGCAGAGCAGGGTGCAGCGCCAGACAAGCAGCAGCTTTGGATGTTTAATACGCTGTTCTGTCACGAGGGTGGGCCCCTGTCACGTGCGTCGTCTGCGATTGCAGCAGGCGTGTATGATGGCAGCGATGACATGTGCAACCAATATGATGATTCTAATGATGCACTGTCTGACATAGACAGCAGCCAGTGCAGCGCTGTTGCAGCCAGTGCTGGCAGCAGCAGTGGCAGCAGCCCTCCACTGCTCAGCAGTGATAACAGCTGTGCAGGGGCAGTGCCAGGGGTTGTCGAAACAGCGCCTTGGATCCTGGACCCATCCAGTAGCCAGGTGTCACTTGAGAAGGGCTGCAAGGTTCTGGCAGCACCAGCAGCAGTAGTGGCGGCGGGTGTCACTGCAGCTGGCAATGCTGCACCCGTTGGTGCTGAGAGCAGCAGCGGCAGCATGGAGGACGCGCCTGCTGCAGTGCCTGGGCAATTCAAGCAGCTGCCCACAGTAGACCACATGCATACTAGCGTAATGTTTGAAGTGCTGCCTGGCAGCCCAAAGAAGGATCAGGCTCGTGCTAGCAGCAGTGGTGGTGCAACTCATGCAGTGCTAGCGGCAATTGCACCAGAAACTGTAGCAGCAGCAGCAGGCAAGGTATCCCCTGCAGGCAAACTAGTTCCTAGGCCACCTGATATGATCAGCAGCAGGAAGTTCAGCAGCAGCGGTGGTGTCAGCAGTGCCGGAGCTGCCGCACCAGATTGGTCAGCGGCGTCTGGTGTGGCTCCAACCCCCGGCCTTAAAACGCTTCGCACAATGAGGCGCAGGGTGTCTGAGCCTGCTGTGGCCGGTGACCTGCGCACACAAGCAGCAGCAGGCCCAGCTGATGCAGCAGCTGCAATTGGACCAATTCCTACTGCTGGCATTCACAGTGCTGCGCATAAAACAGGTGGTGCTGCAGCTGCAGCAGGCAAGGTGCTCAGCCACCATAGGCTGCTCAGTGCGAGCGATGCTGCTGATGCCAGCGCCGGTGCGCTGCAACACATCAAAGCAGTAGCTAGCTCCTCACTGGTACTGGAAAGGAGTGGAAACAGGTGTAGGGTTGGGGGAGGCGGCAGTGGTGTTGGAAGCCCT
Source organism: Tetradesmus lagerheimii (assembly GCA_902809745.2). Lineage (NCBI taxonomy): Eukaryota > Viridiplantae > Chlorophyta > Chlorophyceae > Sphaeropleales > Scenedesmaceae > Tetradesmus > Tetradesmus lagerheimii. Next base: position 40,245 of record CADDIJ020002708.1, on the reverse strand, counting down.
GCTGGGGCTGTCAGCAGTGACAGCTGTGCTCTGCGGGATTGTGCTCCGATGCCTAACAGGCGTAGTGCACTGCCGAATGTATCAAGTTGACAAGCTGCTGAGCAATGAGCAGCACCTACGGGCAGCGTGCTAGCAGCCACAGCGCTGTGGTTGCTGCGGACTTCTGCACTGAAACAAGCTGCCGTGGATAGTTGTGTTGTGATTTCACTTGCCAAGTGTGTGTGCAGACCTACATAGATCAACACTAGTACCTTTATGGGTGCCCTGGCCTGCAGCAGCTGCTGCTGCGCCTAAAGGCCAACCAATGATTGTATACTTGTGCTCAAGTGCTGGCAGCAGATTATGCACTCTTAGTCGCTTTAATCACATGCTATTGGTGTGTTACAATGCAGCTACAGCACCGCCATTTGATTATTTGATAACGCGTGATTTCATTCTAGCCGGGCAACACAGCTCCATGCGCGTGCAGCAGTGGGTTGTGCTTTAGAGCCCAGACCTCTATTTTGGTGTCATTTGAGCGCAGCGCTGCCTCACCGATCACTGTTGAGCTGTTTCAAGCGTTGTTTGTGTCGAATCATTCACGGGGTTGCTGGTTGCCGTTGGTGCTGTTTGTTGCTGAGTTGTGGCGTGTGCCAGATCAGAGGTCGAGTGCAATGCTGGTGGTGCAGCTGACTGCCAGCGGGCGCCACTGCTGACTCCGAGTCCTTGTTGTGATGAGGCGATTCCGCAGCGCCACCTGAGGTGCAGGTGGCAACTGATGCACAGCAGCCTCCTAAGGAGTGGCTGTCAGAGACTGCTGCTGGCAGTTGATGGGACGTTGACTGCAAGCAGCTGTGTAGTGTGCCATGTATTTTTTGTTCACCATTAGACAGTGTACTTACTGTTTGGTGTAAGAGCAACGTGCGCCGTGTGCCGATATGTGAACACTGGGCTCAGTGAGTCACCGCAACAGCTGTGCAGGCTGCTGCAGCTGCTGCAGATGCAACACTGGATTGCGGTGGTGGCTCGAGAACTCCTGAACAATTGTAACGATACCCCAAAAGGCGATGCCTCCATGCCTCGTTTCCGGCCTATAGACCCCGTCACGTTACAACAATAGATGCAGCATTTAGTGCCATGTTTGAGACTTATGTGTTCGTTGCTGAATTCCTGGTATGCTGTGCCTGCTGTCTTTGGCCCTGCGCTGTCAGGTGAGGTGTGACGCTACTGCACGTGCTTGTACTGAATCCCTGTCTGCCTTGCCCTGTGGCGCCACAGGCCAGCCTTGCTTGCGTGCGCAGCTTTGCGTGAGTGGGCAGCCTTGCATGCACGGGAAGGGTGTCACTGCATGCCTTGCTGCTTGGGTGCTGCTATTACTTTTACATGCTGGCATGTTGCCTAGTGACTATTCAAGACTTGCATAGGTGATCCCATGCCGTACTTGGACCTCAACCACCATCGATCATGTAGAATCAAGGTCAAAAATGAACGGTCAGCTGACTTGCAGGTGAGCTGTGACGCTGCTGCACGTGCGCGCTGCGCTGTCACATTATAACGGCCCATCCAAGGACTTGGTGGGACCGGTAGTGTGTGACAGGTGACACCTGCCCGGCAGGTGGCATCTGTCACACACTACCGGTCCCACCAAGTCCTTGGATGGGCCGTTATACACATGTGCGCACATGCGCTGTATATACAGCGTGCGCGACTCCGGCAGAGTTTCATGCGGTGCCAACCAAGTCTGGTGCACAACTCATCGTATGCTGCTTGGTAAATCACTAAGCATTGCTTCAAGGACTGCGTGCAGCTAAATGTGAATTTTTACTATGCCAACGAATTGAGCCCTGGCGTAACAACTGCGTCGACATCCACGTAAGGGTGATGACGCACTCCGTTGTGCCACGCACTTATTGTGTCTATCGTTATTTTTACAACTGCTGGTACAGGCAGTCAGCTGCATATGCCTGGCTGACAGCACATCAGCACACTGACACACCCGGGTGGCACTGGTGGTCTGTCTTGCAAATTCAATTCATTTTTCAGGCCTCAACCAAACTTTTTTTCAGGCCTCGCTGTCGAACAACCACCTCTTGTGCACCTAGGGCTATGGAGGACTTCGAGCAGGTCTGCAGAGAAGCAGCAGCACGCACCTCGCTCAACCCACCAGCAATGGATGTTATTTGGCAAGATGAAGTTAAAGAAGACCTGACGAGGGATGCACGTATTGCACTGGACGCCGGTGCAGCAGCGGCAGACGTGTACGACGCTGTCGACAAGGCCAGGCCTGAGGTCGAGGATTTCCCAGCGAAGCTCGAGCGCATGCTTTTGAAACACGGCCTGCATCCAGACACTATGCTACGTTCTGGCTACAGCCTGCTGATGCACAAGCTGCACGAAGTCTACCCGCCCAGGTGAGTAGCTGCTGCTGCTCCTTGTGTGTGCTGGCTGCTGTTGTGTTGTTCTCAGGTTGCCATGGATCTTTCTTTCACATCCCTTCAATGAAAGCTTACATTGCATGCGTGCTACTGCAGGGTCAAGTCTGGTGTCCGTGTGGGTGAAACTGGGGAGCGCCCGATTGGCCTGACTGAGCTGCTGCAGCTTGGGCCTGACACAAGCAGCACAGATGTTGCGGGCAATACCGCGCTGCATGTTTTGGTGAGGCTTGCAACAGCAGAACCTAGTGGAGCACCTCACTTGAGTCTGTTCTCACACTCTTGAACAAGCTACTGCGCTACCTGAAGCTCTCTTCAATCTACAACTCGTACATTGAATGTGCGCTTACGTCAACGTACACATGTGCTTCGGTCAACGCTGTGCTGTAGTGCTGTGGTACATAAACGTGCAGTGTGCTGTTGGCCGACTGTACACGCTAACACGTGTCAGATCCAGCACGAAAGTCAGCGATGTGTGACGTGGCTGGTGCAGCAGTATGCAAGCTGACAAAGAAGGTTCTGCTCTTCATGCTGTACTGCTGCTCGGCTGCATTAGGTGAAGCGCACATTAGGCCGGCAGTACTTCCCCAACCTGAGTGGTCACCTCGTCCTCCATGTGAGCAGCAAAGGTGGTTGGCTGAGACAGCTGACAGTTTGCTGTCAGTGCTGATCAACATGCACAGCAGAGCTGTCACCTAGTGCTCAGTCATCTTTTGCAATGGTGCGTCACACCTACAGCTGTACACACCCATGCGATGTCCTGAGACATCTTCTTTCTATTGCTGACAGAAACCTCACCCAGCTTAGCAGCCACTAACACATATGCTTCAGGTGCACTGCATTTGTGAGCCCCTCACAGCATAAGCTTCGTATTATCGGGTTATGCTAGGGTGCTGCCATCATGCTGGACTTACTCTTTTGCGCATATGCTGCTGCCTCTGTTGTGGCTGCCGCAGGTCAGCAGCCCTGCTGACCTGTACAGGGATGATGACAGGGCGGCATACCTCACTGATGCCTTCAAAGTGATGATCGAAGTGAGCAGCTGCTATTTTGGCAGCATCTTTTGTTGAAGACTGGCCAGTGCTGCCCTCAGCACCCTTTGCGTGCTGAATCGCACATGTATGCACATGCATTGGCGGTGCACGTAACATCCGTGTGTCAGTTTTAATTTGAAAAGCAATAGCGTAATGCGACTGGCTACAGCTACTGTTGAGACAAGTTCAGACTATTGTTGACTCTGTTTTGTCGTATTACATGGAAAGTGACGCGTTTCGGGCTCTTCACCCTTCATCAGGCTTCAATCCTGTGAACACGGACAGAATCAACAAATACTCGCCATCAGAAGCACACAGCAACAGGGTGCAGGTTTCAAGGTGCACGTAACATCCATGTGTCAGTTTGATGCAATTTCAAAGAAGTGTGCTTGAACTGGGTGCACTGTACAGTGTGCTAGCTCAGGACATGTCCAATCACAACTAACTGTCTGGTATGTCTTTCAACTTTTCTTGCAGGCAGGTTAAGATGCCAGCGCGATTGATCGCGCAGGCAAGACAGTGACACAGCTGCTGCAGGAGGGCTACCTCAGGTGGGGCATTATGCAAGGGATTTGGGAAGCCGCTGTTGATGGGGTGATGTTTGCGGCAATTTTCAAAAAGCTGCCACTGTTGCAAACAGCCCACCTGGCCGTACAGCCTGGCTGTTGAGCACGGCTGTTATGCACATCAGCTGCGGCTATTCTAGACGCCCTTTGCGGCAGATCAATTGGTTGATCATCCCATTGAAACGGCTGTCTGTCTGCACTGCTGCACCGCACGCATGAGCATGCGCATATGTACGCATGACTCATGAGCTTGGAGCTTATGCTTTGGCGCTCATGAGCTAGGAGCTCATATCGTTATGTTGCAACACTGTCTGATGTGCAGATACACCAACGATGTGAGCCGCACTCCCTGCAAAGGCCTGCGGGACATGCAGCGAGCCATCCGCAGATGCCTGCTGCTGGTGGGAGCTGCAGTGCCCAACCCCCCAGCAGTGCCAGGAGGCCAGGGGCCAACTTGGCCATATGGTGAGCATACAGGCTGCTTAGCACGGTGTGTGTATGTGCATTCTTGAGTTGTCGTGGTAACACATGCATATATATGCAGCTGGTGGGTGAGGCAGTGTCAGGCCCCCAGCAGTGCCAGGAGCTCAGGGGCAAACGCGGCCATACACTGAGCGTGCCACGCCTGAGTCTGTGCGACTCAACAAAGACACAGAAGGAAGCTGATCATCTGAACACTGCCATGGAGTGGGTGGTTGCGCTGCTGGGGCATGTACAAGCTTATCGTGCGTACTCGTCCGACGAGGCAGCTGCACTGCAGCTGCGGCAGCTGCTCCTCTGCATAGTATGATGTAACGAAAGATGATGTGCTCGCTGCTGCACAGTAGCTGCAAGGGTGCCTGTTGATGTGCTTCGTTTGGAGAGGCAACACCACTTCAGTAGACCTGACACATGAGAATCCTGCTGCTGCTGCTGCTGCTGCTGCTACTGCTGCTGCTGCTGCTGCTGTTGCATGCGTCAACAAGGGTACGCCCATCAAGGATTTGGACCCTGGCTTCGTGCACTGGCTGTGCAAGAACTTTGACTTCGACACGCCAGCCAAGCGGCCGCTGCTGAAGATGCTGGTGGCTGCCGGCAAAGTGAGGGAGGGACCCAGCGGGCAGCTGCAGGCGCTGTGACGGGACAGGCGCCACTGAAGACAAGCAGGGTGGAACTCATGTTGACAGTTGCAGATCTGACAGACGGTCAAACCATGATGTGATGTATGGGTTCAAGCGTGGGATGGCAAGTTCGTGTATGCCGCGCTGCCGTTTGGCTTATTTGTTGTGCATGACCCCTGCCAGCAACGAAGGCCTCTAACACCCTGCTGTGTGGCTGCAGCATCAATGCTGCTGTAATGAGTTTTGTAAGGCAGCAAGTTGATGCGGGCGAGGTGATCAACTGATGTATGTGCAGCATCAAGCGCTCAAGGCTCAACCCAGTACCTGTGTACTGAGCAGTAACGTGCGTGTGGCTGCAGCGTTGCATCTGGTGGCCTGCCGCTAGCGCTCTCCTGCAGGCAAGTATTGCATGTTTGGACTTGGCGATGCGCATGCATCAGTTGTATATAATTCTTAGCACAGCCTGTGTGGATTTCTGACACACAAGCGTCCTCCGTCGTGGGCATCAGGTCCAGGGGTTTGCAAAGCCACCAAGGCCCTTGGGGGCTGTCAAGCGGCTTGGCAGCACTGTTCAACCAAGTTGGTTGATCATGAGTGCGGACACGTCGGCTCCACGGCAGAACAAACAGAATGACAGTTTTACAGTGTCGTGTTTTAAAACGAGTACGTGACCCTCGTCCTTGACAACGTGCAGGGCGAGCCACGTGGGCGAACCCACCCGCGGGCACACAGCTAGGGCAGTACTGGTGGGCGCGTGGGAGCCCTTGGTATCACTGTCTTGAGTCCTGGGTGCAGGCATCGTGATCAATTAGGTTATGACGATTGCTTTCGTGATACGGTTGCGCAGCAAAGCACCTGTTTTGGATGCGGTAATGTCATGTTACCCTTGACGGGCTGAGCGAGTGAGTGAGAGCAATGACTGCCCTTCTTATCCCTTCCCCCTGGCAGGTATGGCTTTACACGAGATCTATTTTGGGATGCGTGTACCGTTGTGCAGTTTGCATCGTCCCTCATCGATAACGCTTGTGGTTCGACGTTTACTTGCAGGGGAACAGCTGTGTGTGCTGCTCCAAGGCTACACGCGTAGTGCTTCTCGCAGCTCTTTGCCTTGCAGTGACTGTTGACGGGCCAGCCGCACCGTGAACGACCGAGTCTGCCCAGTCACACCACCCCCCACCCGCTCGGTCACCAAGCAAAATGACCGTCAAGTACGGCTTGTTCAGGCATTACTACCTCAAAGCAAAGGTTGGTTATACGTGTATGCTTCTGGCGGGAGAAGATAGGCATGCTGGGAGTTTGCTGTAGTGTGCTAGGGTTTGGATGCATATGCAGCATATGCGCATGCAGCAGTGCCGGCAGCAGTGGCTTCACATGACTTGCAGCACCACAGCAACTGCCGAAGCGGCCTGAGCACTTACATCATGCAAGGTCGCCACACGGTCTGCCAAGCAGCACCAGCAGAACCCTGGATCGCCAAAACCCTAGATGCCCTGCCTGATGCACAGCATGCTCTCCGTCCATCCCGCTCCCTGACAACAGCGTACACACCTGGAACTTGACAACCTGACTGCTCACTGCATGGAAAGCCCTGCTGACACTGCAAGCACGTCGAGCATCGTGACGGTGCTGGGCTCATAGCTGTGTACAGCTGGCCGTACAGCCGCATGGAACTGGCAGTACACCGTTGAATCGGCGTACAGCCGCATGGAACTGGCAGTACACAGTTGAATCGGCGTACAACGGCGTTGACATGCAATGACTGCAAGCAGCACTACAATAGCCGGGCATGGCGTTGGCGTTGCGCTCACTGCAACAAAAGGGAAACTTGCTGCTGCTGCTGCTGCTGCTGCTGCTGCAGGATGGTCTTGAGGTCAAAGCAAAGGACAATGAGATGAAGCGTGTGCTGGGACTGTTCCAGCTGTCAGCGTTCGGCATATCAGCAATCATCGGCGGAGGCATCTTTGTGGTGACTGGCATCCAGGCCAAGAACAATGCAGGGTGGGTGCACATCACGCTGCAGCAATGCAGGGTGGGGCAACATCATGCGGCGGAGCAGTACAGCAGCTGGCATGGTGGCATGCTTGTCGTTGCTGCTCTGCCCTTGTTGGTGACCAGAAGAACATTCAATTCCTGCATGCAAAAGCTGTTGAACTTCCGTGATGCTGCTGCATGCCATGATATGATGGTGTGCCCTGCCATTGTACACATGTGGCATTCCTCGTTGTAAGCCGTTGTAATCTCGCTGTGTCCCAATGCGCAGGCCGGCTGTCATGCTCGCATACCTCCTGAGCGGCGCAGTTGCTACGCTGACTGCGCTGTGCTACGCTGAGTAAGTGCTCAACAGTTGCCATGCAGTTGGGAACACTCGGTACCTAGTGCAGTTGAACCTGCCAAGTTGGCAAGCCCAAAGTGCTCAACGGTTGCCATGCAGTTGGGAACACTCAGTACCTAGTGCAGTTGAACCTGCCAAGTTGGCAAGCCCAAAGCAAGCTGAGACACAAATGTTGTGGAGCGTCTTTGTGAGTCGTGTATTGGTGCAAACATTTGAAACCTCCTGCTGCCTTCAGCGAGCAATCATTGCAGTATGGCATATTAACGGCCACCTGCAGTTGCATGCGTGGAACCCTGCCGCGGCATGTCTGCAACTCACTCCATTAGGCGAATGGATATATCACATGCTGGCTGTGCTGGCTGCGCTTTCTTGCATGCAGGTTTGCCAGCGAGGTGGTGATCACCGGTGGCGCCTTTGCCTACGCCACTATGATGTATGGCAAGGTGGGGCCCAGTTGCCAACAGGGGCTGGCAGCTCCACTGGAGCGAAGTGACTTGCCGTAACCGCAGCATGCTTGCTGCTTGTACCAGTGCATGCATGCTGCTGTGGCCAGCTTTAGCAGCAGTCTTGAACTTGACGACAGCATGATCGGTCGCTGGCAGCGGCAACGTGCACATTTGCTGCAGCATGCAGAGCACACATCATGGCATGAGTGAACGACGGCACCTGGCGTTCAGCGCTGCTGGCTGTCAGCATCACACTTGACCAGCCATTGCATACAGCAATGCATGTACGTATGTACATAACATGTTTTGCACGCCTCAGTCCTAGTTTCGGCACGTGCTGCTGTCCTGCTGCAGTTCTTTGGCTGGATGGTGGGTGCCAACACAATGCTGGAGTACCTGCTTGCTGGCAGCACAGTGGCCAAAGGCTTTGCAAGCTATTTCACCACCATGATTGGTAAGTGCCTCGCATGCGCAGCTACTGCCAAATGTCGCACTTCAAGCAGTCTGAGCATGTGCCCAGCTGGCAGCCTCCTCAATTGAAGCTTGTAGGAAGTGTGCCGCACTGTAGTCCTAGCAAAAGCATGGCCACAACTGCTGTGCGGCAGCCATGGTACGCAACTACTGTAGCACACTTGCAGAACCGTCTTGAGCCACTTGCACCGTGCCAACCAAGTACAACCAGCATCTTGGCAAAACCCATCTGCATCTGCACACTACCTGTCTGTATCCAATGTAAATGCATGTCTGAAACATACTTCCTACTGCCTGTTTTGCACCCTCAGGTCAACCATCCGGCTCTCTGCAGTTCTGTGTGGCAGCCTGCGGCAGCAAGACGGCTGCCATCATCATCGACCCCATCGCCTTAGCTGCTGTTGTGATCCTCACCGCCATCATGGCATTTGGCGTAAAGGAGTCCTTCTACTTCAACGCTGCCACAGTGGCGGTGTCACTCGTGGCAATTTTCCTGTGCATCTTCCTGGGTGAGCTGCCGGTTGTGGGGACAGAACTTATGTTGAACATGGACATTATAATGAGTGGGGGAGTTGCACGCAGGCCGTTCGCCATCGTAGGTGGCATGCACCACACATTGTGTATTGCACATTGTTAAATATGCCTGATTACGCACTTGCTGTTCCTCCACCCGCACAATTCACATGCAGCAGCTGCAGTTTGTCCGCTGCAGTTGGTTGAGACCAGCTGCGCTGTGTGGTCTTGTTGCAGGTCACATCCTGCTCCTATTGCGTGTTTTGCTATTCAACATCAGCGCTAGCCGCTGCAGAGGGTGGATGTAAGCCCAGCGCAGCCCACTAGCATGTGCTCCCCTGCAAACAAATGAGTAGCCACAATATGGTGTCCAGCTGCTATAACACATGCCATGTGTTGAGGGCCGCTGCCGCGGCTGCTGCAGGTGCCCCAAAAGTGAACGTCCTCAACTACACACAGCCCAACGGCTTCCTGCCGTTTGGGTTTGGTGGAGTGGTGAAGGCAGCGTCCAGCGTCTTCTTTGCGTGAGCCACCTCAGAGCAGCTGTGCAGAGTCTGCATGTAGTCTCAGACTTGTAGTACAAGTCGGCAGTTCAACTGCCACATTTGAAATGTTGAGGTTTGAGCCAACCCTGCTATGCAGACATTGCAGTGGAGTCATGACAGCTGATTAGCTACAATGTGATCGCAGCAGCACGCATTGATCGAGTTAACATAGCGCAACATGCGTCATGAGCGCCTCAATACCAGCTTAAGTAATGCAACCCGCATGCCGCCAGCTGCCTAACGGTTGCCCAGAGGCATCTGCTCACTCACCCTGTTCATTGCCCAGAGGCATCTGCTCACTCACCCTGTTCATTGCCCAGAGGCATCTGCTCACTCACCCTGTTCATTGCCCAGAGGCATCTGCTCACTCACCCTGTTCATTGCCCAGAGGCATCTGCTCACTCACCCTGTTCATTGCCCTGTATGCCATTCGTTGCACGCTTGCAGGTATGTTGGCTTTGACATGATTGCCAATGGAGCCGAGGAGGCGTGCAACCCCAGGCGCGACATCCCCCTGGCAACTGCACTGTGCCTGGGCATGTGCACTCTGCTGTATGCCGCAGCATCCACAGTCATTGCCGGTGCGCTGCCATGGGGCCTGCGATCTGCGCCGCTGCCAGTTCTGCAGTGCAGCATGCAGCTTCACCAGTGAATGTACATGTACGTCACTCACCTGCGCACCTCACATCACCATCACTGTGCATGTACTGCAGGGTGGGCTGCTTTCTAGACATGTTACAGATAGTACCTAGCGCATGGAACACTGCAGCAGCCACTTCTTGTGCGCTCCTCAATCACACATTCCATTTATTTTCGAACTGCAGGCCTGCTGCCTTATTATGAGATTGACTCCAACGCACCTTTCAGCGTGGCGCTTGGCAAGTTCTTCCCCTGGGCCAGCTACGTTGTCAGTATCGGCGCGTGCGCAGGCACCTTCAACTCTGCGTTTGCTGATCTGTATGCAATGAGCCGCCTGATGGTGGTGCTGTCACGCTGCAGGCTCATCCCTGAGTTCCTGGTGAGCTGGCGCCTGTTACATTTGTTACATGATAGTTACATATCTGTTATGATCCAGACAACTTAGCACTACCTGTGTGGTGGTGCAGGCTGATGAAGATGCCTGCTTTGTTGGTTCTGACCGAAACAGCTGGCCGCTGCCTTTGCAGCATGAGACAGCAATGGACAGGTGCTTGCATCGTGCAAATGTGTCAGATATACAGACCATGAGTAATGTGCACACTGTGAAGCAGCTGCGGCCACTTGATGGTGTGCCTGCACGCATGTGTGGCCCACAGGCGCGCGTCAACCCTAAGACAGAGAGCCCCATTGTTGCCACCATCATCACGGGCGCCATCATAGGCACACTGGCTTTCTTTGTGCCTCTTGAAGTCTTGGCAGATCTGGTGTCCATGGGGTGAGCTGCAGAACATGCACAAAAATGGCTGGCTTCAGCCTTTGCCGTACGCGCATGCGTCCCAGCATCCTCTTTCAAGGATCCCTGTACTGCTTGGCGCATTGTGGCATGTTAACAGCGCCATCAGCCGTTCCAAGCAGCAATTTGGCATATTTGTCCCTCCTGATTCTCCCTTGCTTTGTCAGCAGGTAAGCTGCCCAGGTCCACCTCTTATGTGCTGTGTCAATATCCACATCTCCCTGCAGCAAACGATGCTGCTGTAGCCGCAGCCTTCAGCGCAGCATGTGCACCGATTTGGTGCTGGTCTGTCGTAGTCAGAAGCCGCCACAGATCAGCAACAGAGTGGTGCACATCCTGCGCTGACAGCTGCAGCCACAGCAGTGCCTGTGCTGCTTGCTTTGCTAATCTCTTGTCATGTGGCCAAGGCTTGCCACTGCCAGTGCCAACGGTTCAACTCAGTGAGTCACTGAACAGTAGCATACGCAACTGGCATGCATTTGCGTTGCCGATGTGCTTTTAAATCTGTGCTGGTGCTTAGCTCACGCGACACTGTTGGTGTGGCAATGAAGCAATGCTGATCACTGCTGGAGAGGGATTTGATGTGACACGTGGTAAGCTGCACCCACATTTCAACAGGCTGCAGGCAGTTGATGGGCCAGAGCAGGAGTCCAACACCAGTTCACCAAATCCACGGCTCTTACTGCTGCCCCTGCATCCTTTCTGCTGCTGCTGCTGCTGCTGCTATCCTACAGCACCCTGTTTGCCTTTGCCATTGTGGACCTGAGTGTTGCAGTACGCGCACGCTACGCAACAGGCAGAGGCACCCCCAAATGGCGTGTACTGGCTCCCTCCGCACTCGTTGTCATCGGCTCCTGCCTTGTTGCTTTCCCGTTCAACTACCAACTTCACTGGGGCGTCATTCTGGCAGGAGGCGTACTGTTCATCGCTGGCACAGCAGGGTTCTACACGCTGCCTGTGGTTTACCGTCCCGAGGGATTTGCAGTGCCGCTGAACCCTTTCCTGCCCTGCCTGGGCACCCTGGCAAACATCTTCCTGATCGGTGAGCATCTGCAGCATGCTAGCAACCAGCTCTCAAGAAGTATCACTTTGAACAGCTTGAATCAGACAGTCGAACCATTTCAAGCAGCTGCTGCAGGCTCCAGTTGGCTCCTGATATGCGTGCCCACTACTCTTGTTCGAGTGGAGCATGTAATAGAATGTGCTGTCTGCTGCTGTTGCAGGTTCCCTGGGCCCCAGTACTTGGCTGCCGTGGCTGGGAGCCATGGTGTTGGCTGTGCTGATGTTTTGCGCCAACGGCTTCTACCAGCACCGCACTTGGTGGCGCAAAGGAGGCAAGGAGACGCTGTTCGAGGACATTGATGCGGTGACAAGCATGCCCAGCATCACAAGCGGCCGCAGCCAGTTTGGAGGATCTTTCCAGGTGCGTATGTGGGGGTTGGCTGCGTTCAAAGCGTGGGTCCATGCCTGACAATACAGCCTAAAGTTTGGGATTGGTATGACAGCAGCTGCTGTTTGGATTGGAGTGCGTAACTACAATGGCATTGAATGGAGTGGCTGTATAAGCTGCACAACAATGTACAACTAGCTCTGCAGTGCACATCCAAATGCGCCACGGCATACCAAATGCAGTTCAATTGCCGGGCCAGCAATGCAGTGCCTCCAACCCGCCTCAGCACGCACTCAGAGTATCCATGTTTGCTGATGCTGCTTTGTCACATGCTGACCGTGTCCCGCATTGGTATGTGCTTCTTGCTCGCAGAGGCCTGTTGCCCTTGGGAACCTTGCCGCTGCTGCTGCAACAGCTGAAGCTGATGCCAAGGTGACTGATGAGTGACAACCCCAGACGGAGGGCTCCTTAGATGTACAATATGGACGTGCCGCAAGCAAGTATGCAAGCTATGACACCGGCTCTTTGCAGCCAGTTGACGTCGGCACGTGGTGTAGTTTGTCATGTACTAGTACTCTCACACGCGCGTGGCGGCGCCGTCAGCACAGCAGCAGATATATACCATATATGTAGCATGTGATCCACCACTCATATCATGTTGCTTTAGTACTGCAGTTGCAGTGGCGTGGGTGTTGCCACCCCAGTGAGCGCTACGCAACCTGCGAGAAGCCTTACGTGACCTGTTGGCTGGCGCATCCAACACCCGGCGTGTTTGCAGCAAGTGGTGTGCGTAAGCTGTGTTGTAAGCTTGAGCAACGTATTGTTGCAGTTATCTTGAGACAAGGCAGATCCGCGAGCACTGGTTCAATGGTGAACAGCTTCCTGGCGCATAGCAAGTTTGTTTGGCACACATATGTGCTGGCGTACTATACAAACCATTTGTCGACAGTCGTTTTTCTTACTGCATTGGGCCACTGGCATTGGGTTGGCATGTTGCAGGCGTGTACAGAATTGCACACACGCTTGTCTTTCCAGTGCCACCCTTCATGCTTGGCATCATTGACCAGCAGTCATGGCAAATGCAGGCCATCAGCAGCTTCTGGTGATCTGCAGCAGCTTCTGGTGATATCATCGTGATCGATCTGAGATCAATCTGCCAGCAGCTGCTCATCATCATCATCATCATCATCATCATCATCATCATCATCATCATCATCATCATCATCAAATTACCAGATCAAGCCATAGCATCAACGCCATCGGCACCGCGCCCCCCCGGGGCGGAAGAAAGAGGGAGCACCGCTCCATTATGTTTGCAACCATTACGCACATCATTATGCTTGCAACTATTACGCCAGCAGCTGCTGGTGATCTGCAGCAGTGCAGCTTGCGGCTGACACTGGCAGCTCTCGATGAGCGGCGCAGTGCGATGTTTGCAAGCCTTGCAACTCGGAGTTGACGCTGCAGTTGCAGCACAGCATGTATACATGTACGTACGTACGTACACAGCCTGTATACAGCCTTTCAACCAACACATGTACCATATGTACAGTACAACCTGTCAGGCATCAGTGATGCAACATCGAGAAAGTTGGCATGTTGCAGACCATTCAGTCTGGTTGTAACTGCCTCTGCCGTCAGGCATTGTCACGATGGGCCACATGGAAATCTATTCAACAAAGCCGGGCCCTTTGATGTGTCATGTGATCAAAAGGCTGTGGGCCCTTCTTACAAAGCTGTGGACTAACATAGCATGGTCTGAGTTTCCCTGCCTGGGAAGAAAGCGCGGCGCCGCGCTTGCTCAGTGAGCAACATTCGCGTTGAGTTGCACCTGACGGTAAGTTACAGGCTAATCAGTTCATGAATAGCTCAATGTGTTGATGCGGAGCTCATTCCACTTGCACACCACTGCATCCCTTGGCTTGCCCATGCATCAACACAACTGCTATCAACCTCAAATTCATAAAAGCTACTTGCAGCTGTGTACCAGATCACCCCACCAGCTGCAGTCTACATTCTGAAAACCTGCACCTGTTGCGCATGCCGCATATGCATATGCTGCCGTCACTGTGCTTCAGCCTCCACTGCTTTCTTAGCTGCCAGTGCAGCATCTTCAGCCGCGAGCACCTCCTCCAGCAGCTCCTGCAGCTTCTTGTACTGCTGCTGCTCCCCAAACGCCTCCTCACACTGCTTTAGCACCCCCTTCAGCTGCATGCGCGCAGCAGACAACTCCCGCAAGCCGCCTTGGCCTGCTGCTGCTGTGGCTAGGTAGGCGCGGCAGAGGTCGTCTGTTGCAGATGCCATGGAAGCGAACGCATCTGGATCACTCTTGTAGGGGCTACTTTGCAGGGCACGGACCTGGACAAACAGGCAGGTGCGCAGCAGGGCAGTGCATCAGCACAGGTGGAGTGCACAGCATGTGAAATGCTCAAATTGCACTAGGAACCACACGTAAGCTTCTAATGTGTAGGCAGCACAACATCTGCCCCTTGCACTGCGTGAGCACAGCCCAGCAGATCCAGCAGCGCCCTTTGCATGCTTAGCAACTGCTTTCAAAACCAAGTGCCAATCACCACAGCACTGCTGGTACATCCAATTTCCTCTACCTTCTCATCTAAAGCTGTTCATCGAGCGAACAACGTTTTCTGCATGCGAACACAGCACAAGAATACAAATCCGGCCTCACCTGTTTCAGCCATGCCTCCTGGCTGCTCAGCAGCTGCCCCTGCAAGCCGTACAGCCTCCCGAGCAGCCCCCACACCCCCGGCCCGCACGCCGCTGCATTCGCAACAGACTTCAGCAGCACCGCAAACGCCCCCAGCACCTGATTGTACGCGCGCTGCCGCGCGGCAGCTGCCGACGCTGCTGCTTGCGCTGCATGTGCAGCTGTGTCTGCTGAGCTGCGCAGCTCTGGCAAGCCCTCTGAGACAGCGAGCAGCTGAAGGAGCTGCTCGGGAGCTTCCATTGGCTCCTCTTCTGCTTCTGAATATGCCGCGTTTGCTGAACTTATCGCATTCGCATTCGCGCTGCCGTTGGTGTTAGCTGCCGGGGCTTCTGCGGTGGGAGAGGTAGTGCCCTGCATCTGCTGGCTCTCCTGCTCCAGTTGCGTCATGAGCTGCTCTGCAGTCTCAAGCGACAGGTGCTGACCCTTAGTGAGCTCAAACACCTGCACACAGGAAAGCAACACCAGCTTATTAGCGTGCTTCTTATCTTCTTTCTTTGTTTGCCTTGTCATTACATCACCACTGGCAGTGCGTGCTTGCCAGACCTTACCCACACGCAACAGGCCGCAGCTCTGCTTGGGCTCTGGCTTTCCTGCTGCACACTTGTTGGGGGCCAGAGCCCTGGTGCTGCCTGCCCCAGGGCACAAACACCGCATGCAAACTCATCACTGCTGCATCTACATCCTAAACAGACGAGCAGCCTACCCTCATCACGGCCACATGCCAAACCCAAACAGCAAGTGCCATATACAGTATACAATAGTGGGATCCCTACCTGAGTCAGCGCCCGCACGCATCCCGACATCACTCCCGCCTTTGCCGCTGCTGTCGCGTAGTTGTCCCATGTCTGCCAGCTGTCGCGTTTGTACTTCACTGCCTGCTCGCTGGCCTGCAACGCCTCTTTCCAGCCCCCTTGCTGCAGCCACAGTGCTGCGAGGTTGGTCCAGGCCTCGCCATTGTCAGGCTCCAGGTGAGTCACCTTGGTGAATGCCTGCAAAAGGATCGTTGGAGTTGACACAGGGGAGCATGTAATGTCAGTTGCTTGTGCAGTGTGCTTGTGGCTGGTGCAGAATGTCCACACACAAACAGGGTGGCCATCACATATGCTGCGAGGTTGGTCCAGGCCTCCCCGTTATCAGGCTCCAGGTGGGTCACCTTGGTGAATGCCTGCAAGAGAAAGACACAGGTGGCCGCATGTCGTGTCATTTGCCTGGGCTTGTGCAGCATGTTAACACACAACCAGGGTGCAGCCACAGTGCTGCGAGGTTGGTCCAGGCCTGCCTGTTGTCAGGCTCCAGGTGAGTCATCTTGGTGAATGCCTGCAGGAGAATTGTTGAAATTGACACTGGTGGGCGTGTGGAGTGATTTGCTTGTGCAGTGTGCTGGTGCTGGTGCAGCATGTCCACACATAAAAAGGGTGCAGCAAGGTCAACAGCTCCTGCATTGTCAGGCTCTGGGATTATCTCTTTGGTGAATAGGAAGCAGGCATGCAATATAATACTGTTGTGCAGCTCAATCGATCAAGGTGCACTCGAAGTGCCAACAGTTTCATACACCGTCCCCTGTCGCACCAGGGTCTGCTGTGCAACGGCCATACACAATATGTTCGCTGCTCCCTCACACCTATGCTGTCAATTGCAGGACTCTTCCAGCACAACAAAAGAGCGTAACTAGAAAAAACAACAGATACTGCTACTACCGAGGCCGCTCACCTGCAGTGCCTTTGTGTTCTCCCCGATGCGCAGGTAGCAGTAGCCCTGCGAAAACCACGCCTCAGGGTACAGCGGGTTCAGCCCTAGCGCCAGCTCATACGCTGACGCAGCACGCGCATACTCTTTGCGCTGCATGGCTGACCTGCAATAGACAAACGTTGAGACGCACAATGGGTTGATGAATTTAGGTCAACGAGCACGGTTATGGCACAACAGTTGCTGTACATGACAACAACAGTTGCTGTACACGAATTGTGGCTGTGAGATGGATGCAGCAGCACGCATGGGGTGATCTGTGCAGGTACACAAACGTTAGCGCTAGCTAGGGGGCCAGCACTCTTGACAAGCGACAAGCACGTTGAAAGAGCACAGCAGCAGATGTGCTCACCTAGCGATTGAGCGCTGTGCGCGGCTGCTGCGTTGGCCGCTGACTTGCCACGCCTTTTCATAGTGCTGCTCCTGCTGCTGGATGTCACCCAGCACACACCACAGCTTGGCGTCTTCAGGGTCAGCCTGGTCAAAAATGGTCAAGCATGGTCCAACACGGTCAAACATGGTCAACCATGGTCAATATCATCATGTTGGTAGTTGAATCCATGATTCGTTGCACTAAAAGCCACGCAATGCATCCGCAGGAATGGAAGATAGAGAACATAAAGACAGTCCTGGTGTACTGACACGCACAGCAGTAGGTGGCAGCACGTGCAGGGGCGCGCATGCACACCGCAGCAACGCTACACGACAGCAGCTGTAGCAGTGGCACATATGCCTGCAGTAGACGGCTTCTATGCAAGGTGTGGGCTGTCCCCTGCAGGCTGTGGCCCTCCAAGCTACCACCCGCCAACTGCTGACCTGCTGTCCTGCAAGCTTGCCTGGAATTACCGCTGCAAGCTGCTAACCAGGCTACTGCAAGCTGTGAGGTGTCCTGCAAGCCCCCTTCCATCTCATCCTCAAGTTGCTGACTGCAGCTTGTCCTGCCAGCTGTCCTGCCAGCTATCCTTCAAGCTACTGTTGAAGGTGCTCTACAAGCCGCCTATTCAACTTCTATGCAAGGTGTGAGCAGTCCGCTGCAGGCTGTGGTCTTCCACGCTACCACCCGTCAACTGCTGACCAGCTGTCCTGCAATGCTATGTGGATGTGCAACTGGCTAAAGCTACTGTAGAGTACAGTTCCGACTGTTGTTGGTGCTGGGCTGTAAACCAGTACAGGAAGCGACGCGTTGTGGGCTCTTCACCCTTCATCATGCGCCAATAGCCGCGTCGCACCTGCAGCCGCTGCAGCACCAGCTCCTGCGCGGCCTGCTTCTTGTCCAGCAGCTGGTAGCACAGGATGAGCTGGTCCCACATCTCAAGGCCCTCAAAGATGCGCAGCGCAGCACCTGACGCGTTCGCAGCATCGCAACACAGCAGCGAGGCGCAAGAGTTTAGGCAACAAACACAACGCAACACAGCAGCACTACCAGATCCAAACTCCATGTTGCTCTGTGCACTTCAGTTAGTCTGGCCATTCCAGAGATTTGCAATGCTGAACCAGCAAACTATACAGATAAACCAACCCCAGCAGGCGATACAGATGAACCAACAAACGCAACTGTTTAAGGAATGTAGCGGCACTGCCAGTTCCTGGTCAAGCTGCATGCTGCCAGCATGTATACAGTGTATACATCGCAGTAACTTCTACTAAGCAGCAGGCAATCAAGCAGTCAAACTTAGTCAAACTGGTCAAACTCACCAACAAAGCCCATGGCTATGTACAGCTCTGCCAGCTCCTTGCGCAGCAGCGGCCACAGCGGGAACCGCACACCAAAGCAGAACGGCAACCGCACCCCAGCCGCCGGCTGCGCGGCCTGCAGCGCGTTACACAGCTGCTCCAGCTGCATAAGCGACCGCTCCCGTGTCCTGCCACGCTCCCTCTCATGTCGGCACTTGAGCAGGCGTGCTGTCGCATGCAGCATGTACTGCGTTGACTGCTGCTGCAGCACAGCTTCAACAAATGGCGCCATCTGCCACTGCTGCAGCTCATCCTGCGAGGTGCCTTTCTTGATCTGGGCCGCCCAGCCCAGTAGCAACGCCTGCAGCATGCACGACATGTGCTGCTGCTGCTGCTGCTCAGTGCTGCTGCTGCCGCTGTCAGCCGCATCCCCTGCTGCTGTTGCTGTCTCCTCAGCATCTGCGTTTTCAGTTGTCAAGCGGGGTGCCAGATAGACAGCAGAGGCGTCGTCCATTCCTTCTAACTCCTTAGTGAGACCTACCTCCTCAAACCCTAACACAGCTAGGTCAACACCATCTGCTGCACCAGTTGCTGCTGCTGCTGCCGAGCCCTTGAATGATGCCACAAGCTGCGCTTTAGGGTCCAGCTGGTGCTTTGTCCTGAACCCTAGCACCCCTGTGACCTGAACCTCAACCCCAAGGGCTGCAGCTGCTTCGTCGAGCTGCTGCTGTGCATCTGCCATCTGGCCGTAGTGCTGCTGCACAAGTGAGCACTCGAGGTGTGCAGCAGCAGGCAACATCGCTCGCAGCGCACTTGTGGTTGCAGCTGCTTCAGCTGCAACACCAGCAGCAGCAGCGCTGTCCTCATCTGCACTAGCATCACCAGCAGCTGCTGCAGCACTGCCCTGGCTGTTACCCCAGGTCAGTGTCTGCTGCACCAGCTGCTGCAAGGTGCTTCGAAGTGTGTTACTTTTGCCGTGTAACACATGCTGCTGCAGCATCACAGCGCGGAGCGCCCACCAGCACCAACTGCCAAGCTGCTGTTCCTGCAGCCACTCCTGCTGCAGCAGCTGCTGCTGCTGCAGGGTGCTGCTGCTGTTCTCTACTTCTTGCTGCTGCTGCTGGCTGCTGCTTGTGGTGTGGCAGCCAAACGGTTCTGCAATGCACAGCAGCGCTGCCAGCAGCAGGTCTAGGCCCTGAACCCTGCCTAGCAGCTCCTCACCATCAGCCTCAAGCTGAGACACCACCCAGCTGCAAGCAAACAGGAGCAGCAGCAGTTGCACGAAGGCAGTTTGAAAAGCAATAGAGTAATGCGACTGGCTACAGCTACTGTTGCACGAAGGCAGTTTGAAAAGCAATAGCGTAATGCGACTGGCTACAGCTACTGTTGCACGAAGGCAATTTGAAAAGCAATAGCGTAATGCGACTGGCTACAGCTACTGTTGCACAAAGGCAGTTTGAAAAGCAATAGCGTAATGCGACTGGCTACAGCTACTGTTGCACGAAGGCAGTTTGAAAAGCAATAGCGTAATGCGACTGGCTACAGCTACTGTTGCACGAAGGCAGGGAACACATACCACATGTGTCCAAGTTATTCGCAGGGAATACATACCACATGTTGTCCAAGTTATTCGCAGGGAACACATACCACATGTTGTCCAAGTTATTCGCAGCTCGAACAACTAACAGCTGTGGCGTTGGGCGAGACATGTTGAGATGCTGTGCATGCGCAGTCAAACAACCCTACCACAGTAGAAGGAACTGTGCATCGACTGCAGGCATCAACTTGTATTCCAGCTGTTACAATGGTGATAGCTGCCTGTGGTGGCTCACCGCTCATCTGCAGACAGGCTGTCTTGGCCCAGCTGCGGTGCTGCTGCTGTTGCCTCCCCGCCTGCTGCACTGCTGCCTGCAAACAGCGGCACGTGCTGCGCCTGGATGGGCCTGGAGGAGCAGAATATCACACGAATCAATGTCATTTACTGATTCACGTCATCAGTAGCTGCTGCATGCAAGAACAGGCATAGCAGTACAAGCAGTTACAGGGCGCAACCAGCCTGGCATGCTGCTGCTGCTGCTGTTATTGCTGCACACTCACCCGCACAGGTTCAGCTGCACAAAGCCCTCAAGGCATTGCAATCCCGCTTTCAGAACCTGTAGAGCTGCCGATCTAGTGCTGTGCTGAAGGTGCTCGGCCACTCGCCGGCGCAGCACAGTAAAATAGGCAGCAGCGGTGGGCGCGTCGCTCTCATCGACTGCCAGCAAGCTGCAGCTCCTGCAATCGTTGCCAGAGTCTGCTGGTAGTGCGTTAAAGCCTGCAGGTGATTCAGCAGCGAGCCAGCGACAGCGGAGTGACTAGAGGCACTTCGCAGCGAACACTCGCCCTGCTGCGCTGATGAAATAGACCTTACCTGTTGATTGGAGAGTAGACAGCAAAATAGTACTTTCATCGTCAACATCCATGCTGACAAGCGATCAGTGCTGTTCTCAGAGCTGCTGACTGGTGTGGTGCTTCAGTTGTGTGTCTGCTTTGTTGCGTTGCTACTCACATACCATCAGCTTGAAAGCGTACAAACAACAAACATGGGACCTAGCGTGTCCCGCTCAGGTTGTGGTCACAGTGCTGCGGTCCTACACATGCCACAGCTTGTAGCGTTACAACAGCTGTAACGCCTTGCAGTTGTCTTTGCATCATCCCACGATCACATGCCGTCTACACTGAGGCTGTCCCGAGGGGTACATGGCCCAGTCAAACACGAACTGGCTGATACTAACCCCGGCGCAACGTATCACGGCACCTCAGACCCGGTGGCAGCACATCAAACCCAGGACATGCAGCGCTGCAGGTGGTCTGCTGGCAGCAATCTGCGTGACCATGCCATGCTGCATCAAAATGAGAGCAGCAGCGGTACAAACTACTCAGTTCGCAGCATGCATCCAATTGAGTCACCGCTATGACTCACCAAACCAAAACTTTGGGCCAATGCCCACGAGGATCGGTCCTCTCCGGAGAGATGGTGTGCAGGGGTGACCCGCCGTCCACGCCTTCAGACTAGGTATGCGAGTTCATTGCGTCTCCTTTGTTCAGCAGAGTCATGCACTCAAGGAAACCGGCGATAGCAAAACATCTGTGACACGTCCTGCCATTGACGTCTGAGCTCACGTTGAAAGATAGGAGCCAGTATGTGCGGACCAATCACGTCGCTTTTCACAACCTTTGCATTGACATGTGAGTGCTGTCAAGGCTTCCCTGGAACACCTGCCGGGGCGCACGTAGTGGTTACAAGATTAGACAAGCTGGTGCCCACCTGATGCTTTGACGTGCTTTCGTACACTTTGACATGCCATAAAAACATGCTTATTCATCCAACAGGACATGTTGCAGCTAGCTGCGTTCCCTTGGCATGTTGACGCCATGAACAGAGTGGACCAAATTTTCCGGCATCCGCGGGGTGCTGCTTCCCACTGCCTGTCCCTGTGCTCCCGTGCCTCAATGTTCATGCAGTGATCCTATTCAGCACACGGAGCAGCTGCAGGCCGATCAGCAAACGGCTGTTGCAGCAGGAGCTTCATTCTGGCAGCAGCAGCAGTGCTGCTGCTGTAGCAGCTGCTGCCAGCTCTCAGGTCATTCAGGCCTCCCAGGCTATTCCGCATGTGCCTTCATGCATCATAGATGTCAGCACAACCCAGCTCTCTGTGCCTGTGGTCAGTACAGGCGATGTCGAGCCCAGCAGCAGTGAAGCAGCAGCATAAAATAATAATAATCAATCCTTGTAAGCCATACCTTTCGGCATCGGCAACCGCGCCTCACCCACTGGGGAGGCGGAAAGCAGACTGATTATTCTCTCTATTTTCGGTGTAAGGTAGACCACCCAGACCCTTACACCCCTTACTAGGCAGCATGTGGGAATCACCCCATACGGTGGACTGCATACCTAGCAGGGCCGGTGTGTATATAGCCAGCAATCGACGGAGTCCTGCGGAGAGTCGCGAGGACATTAGCAGCATCCTTCCTTCGGCTTTCGCCGACTGTATTCCTGAGTCCAGGGACATACTGCTTAGGCTCAGAATCGAACCTGCAACCTTTCGGCCACTGTTCGTCCGTCATCACCACTGCGCCACGTGTTTAACGTCCCCAGCATGTCGCAGCAGCAGCATGTCGTGTCACGTGCACATGCAGCTCCCCTACTGCTGCTGGTGCAGCAAGCAACCGGGAGGCAGCTCAAATAGCACTTTCAGTGACAGCTGTGCTGCTTGAGCCAGGGCATGCTGACGTGATTGAACAAGCGCAGCTGCAAGTCAAGACCATAGAACAGCACGGCCTGGAGGCTGCACTGACAGCACCAAACGCAGCCAGCAGTGGTGACACCAGCAATGCTACATTACTTGCAAGTTACACAGCAGAGCTGCACATTACACCGATGCCAAGGGCTTTGTGCGGCACCACACCTAAGGTATATAAAAGCGCACAGCGTATCACTAAACATCTCAGCAGTGGGGACACTAGCAGAATCGCATTCTGCGCGCAGATGTGGCATTTGAAGCATAGCTTGACGGCTACATCTGGGTGCTACACATACGCCAGCAGTTTGGGACAAGATCTGGGTGGCATCTAGACATGCGGCTTTACAGCTACAGCACTCTTGACACCAACATGCGTTGCTGCTGCTGCTGCTGGTTGTGCTGGTGCAGGTTGTCATCACTGCAACTCTGTCAACATCAGCTGACCCTGCAGGGCAGCAGCAGCAGCTTGCGGTGTCGACAGCTGAGGTGCTGGTGCTACTGATTGGCTGTGACTACTTTGTCGGAGATGAGGACTTGAAACCACCAACTTTGAAAGGTGCTACAGCCCTGGCAGCGGCGCCTGATGCTCCAAACTACATGTGAACTCACTGGCACTGCAGCTGTGCCCGCGTGGCTGCTATTGTTCTTCTAGGGACATCTATGAATTTTCTTTGGTCCAGCACACGATTGTGCAAGCTATTGCTGGGCCATGTGTTATGGTTATTTCGCTGGCTGGAGCGGCACACTTACTGACATTATGCTGAACTTGTCTTGGCAGTGCACTGACTGGCTGCGCTGTCAAGCGGTTAAGACCAAAGATTTAAGTCAACACTATTTCATTTACCGACTTCTTCAAATGGTTAAAGGCATGTGTGTACTTCAGAGGCATGGCATTCCTCAGCACGCTGTCCCTTACAAACCTTGAAACATCTGCTCTGCTCCATTCCTTAGCAACCCAACTGAGTGAGGGTTGCGTGCCTTGTATGTATTAACGCGTGCAGAGCGGCAGACTTACACCCAATGCATGGTTCTGTGCCTATCATGGTGCTGGCTCCATTTTTTGGTGGTTGGCTGATTGTACAGTGACCGTGGCCCACTGGCATTGTGTTTGGGATTTGAAAGCTGCATGCGGGGTGGGCTGCTTGCGTCCCTGTACAGGGAAACATGTTTGGCGGAGGACTGATTGCATACAGGTGCCTTGCATAGGTTGTATGAATCTTGCAGAGCGTTTTGTGTTGGGAAAAGAAAAGGTTAGGGAACCCCGATAAGAAAGGGGTGGCCAGCCTATGAGAAAAGGGTGGCCCAACAGTCTGCGAGTGGGAGGTGGGCAGCACTGGCATTCACCTTGCGTGAACTTTCTCCATTGAGCCATGTTCTGTGTGATTGTATTCGTCAATATTCTCAGGCACATTTCAGGCATACTGCTCAGCAGCGGCCCACGCATGAAACAGTAAGCCAAGTTTCAATGCCAGTTGAAAACGGCGTCTCACTGACTGTCACATGCGGCATGCGGCACTCCTTACATGCGGCATGTCAGGCTGTCACACTGTGAGCGTAAGTGGTGCTGCTGTGGCATGCTGCCAGCAAGACGATCTGAGAGCATGCAGCGGCTGCAACTTGTTGAACATGTGCACACACTATGCATACTATATACTATGCATACTATGCAGTGACCGCAGTGCGCACTGCCGACACACATGCCATGGCACTAGTCAATTTTACTCTGTATTCAGGCATCACTTTGTCAAGATAGAACACTGTAGTATGATTCAAACAAGTTTTGCTGGTTACAAGGGGGGAGGGAATCTACTGGCTGCCCATACACAGCAATCAAGCGAAAGCATTATGCCCCACACGGTGAATTGTTCAAGAGGCCACCTTTGTGCACGTTTGATTGGGCACGGTGTCCACATGTGCTCTGCATCGCATGGCATGTCGCATGCGAGTGCGGGTCCCTCCTGGTTAAGCATTGCATTGAAGGTGCGCAGCTTGCATGTACCTGTGTGGTGTCCAGGAGGTCACTAGGCTAAATCCGTTGTTTGGCATGATTATGCCTGCCAGGCAGGTGCTAGCATGCGTGTCTGTGTTTGTAAAGAATGTAGCCGTACTGGAAGTCTGTGTTTGTTGTATGTTACATATACGTGCTTCGCATGGCATGCGGTGACCCATGATGGTGGCGCCCACTAGGACAAGGCTGCAGCGCACATCATCATTTGGGTGTCTCTGCTTGCTTGCTTTCCTCGGGAAATCCAGGCTGACTCAGCCCTATGATAGGGTGCTGCTGCTGTTACACCATCAGGCGGTGCCCCTGTCGCAGAGAGTGGGTGTGGAGTTTGGTCTTCAAGCAAATTGTATGTCTGCATGCGTGTTTCCAGCACCAGATGCATAGAGAACATCTCTTGGCATCATCATGATGATGATGGGCGGCGCGACAGGTGTCGCTGCGGCAACAGCATCACGCTGTTTCACATTCGGAATGCCGGTTTTTTGTTGAGAATGTGATCAGTACAGTGGGTGTAACAGTTATATCTCACTGACAACCGGCAAATGCAACATATCAAGTTTCTTCTGTACATCACATAAGCAAAATCTGACACACAGCGGCACACTGCGCAGTGCGCAGAACTCTCCAACATGCAGAAATACTGTGAAGAGCTCTGCACACCCGAGTACGCACATGATGTGAAGTGAACGTTTTAGGCGGATCCTGGACTGCCGATGAGCGTGATGCATGCAGAGAGAGCCAGCATGGTGTGGACGTTGAGCGTCCTCACGTGCCCAACCGTCACTCACAACCGCAGACACCAGCCAACCCCGAAATGCAACTTTGGACATGACCAGCCCAGAATCTTGGTGCAATGCCAAAACGTGGACATGGGAGTCCAATATCGCATACAGTACAAGCGTGAATGTATGACTTTAAATGCATTGCATTCACGTAATCCAATCTCGCGTGCTACACTGTCATACAAATGCTTCTTGCCCTGCTGCCTCATGCAGTTGCAGCACACATGTGCGATGGGCTCACACTTGGAAAGCCTTAGCTCATGCCACACACTGCTGATGCACTATGGCAACCACTCAGATGCAGCCACACTGCAGGCCAAGATCCTTAGAGTCTGAATTCAACGACGACAGCTTGTGGCCGTCAGCATGATACAATCGACTGTTGAAACTTGCTCCGCGGCTTGGAAACACCCAACAACCACGGCAGGCATGCAGTTCAGCTTCACACGTACCACGCATGATGCAGCGCCAGCACAACGCCAATTTGTGCGGCACACGTCTATACATACCATCCTCTCCTCACAATACAATCGGGCTTTCAGCCGCTGCAATCAATAGTGCATAGCATGCGCCCCAAATCGCAGTCCCTGGGCGCTCACGTTGTGAAGCTGCAGCGCCTCTGAACCCTGGGCCTCACGCTGTGCGGTTGCAGCGTCGTTCAAAATCCTGCACACTCATCATCATCATCATCGCCGCCATATCACCCATTCAAGCCATAGCATCAACGCCACTGTGAGGAGGCAGTGCTTTTCAAGGTTGGCGGTAGTCCTTCTTCCTAGTGAGCGGCCTGCCGCAGTGTCACTCGAAGGTCGTGGGCCGTCACGCTGTGATGCTGCAGTGTCGCTCAAGGCCCTTGGCCCTCACGCTACGCGGTTGCAGTGCCTTTAAGGCTTGCGGTAGTCCTTCTTCCTGGGCAGCGGCCTGCCGTACTTGTGCAGCTTCTTCTCAAGGCTGGCCACAGCCTTGTCCAGAGAGTCGTACACTGCACACCGCAACGACACCGCAAACAAACAGTGTTTCGCCAATTATGTTCCATGTGTGGCAGCCACCAGCTGTTGAACGTGTGCTTGTTCATGTGCCCAGCTTCAGCGCCACATCAGCACAGCGCTACAAGGAATTGTCACGTGCAGCATGTGTTGTACGCGTCAGCCACCCTTGCGCATGCTGCTGCAGGGCCTTCTTTGGTGCGTACTGTTGCTACTGTTGTTGCAGTTCAGCAGAGCAAGTAGCTGCTGCTGCTGCTGCTGCTAGCGGAACTGCTGCTGGGTTGCTGCTGCTGCTGCTGTTTTGCTACTATTGCTGCTGCTCACCATCGTCGCCGAACTCGAGCACCTTCATCTCTCCCTGGCGCAGGTAGGTGTCGTGCATAGCTTTATTCTGCACCTGCGGCCGCAGCACCAGCTCCACCTGAGAGTTCCTGCAGCAGCGAACAAGCGCAGACAGCAGAACAGGTGCAGGCAAGCGCGCAGAATCAGTCAGTGTACAGTTTGGTAACACGAAATTGCGTCGACCAGCAAGCAGGCACGTGACGTTTGGCAGATACATCTGCAGTTTATGCACTGATGGAATGCACACGCTGGCATGCAACCTATGTCAGTGCAGCGGCTTGCAGGCCCAACCGCCAGCAGCACCAACACCTCAGGTAGTCCGCAAGCACCAGCATCATCCCAGAGTGCCCATTTGAAACTGCAGTCGTCTCACATGAGCTTGACGTCCACATCCTTGATGCCTCCTTCTCCCTCGATGAAGCTGGCACCGCTGAACTTTGCAAGCGTGGCGCTCAGCCGCTGCTTCACATGGCGCTCCAGGCCCTCAGTCACCTGCAGGCGACATGAATAGAATTTGTGGGCAGGTGGGTCGAAGAGGCGTAGGGCTGAATACTGCTACGTGGTCGGCTGGTTTCAGAGATATAGGTGCGTAGAAGTGTGATGCGGCCTTCAACCTGCTGTAGGTCTGCACAACAGAAGGCCTTTTGTGCACCTGGGTGCACAGCAAGGCGCATTGTAGCAGCAGCAGCAGCAGCAGCAGGAGCAGCAGCAGCAGCAGTGGTGCAGCTGGCCGCTCACCTCCACGTGCCGTCCGTGAATGTTGTACCTCACGATTGGCTGGGCCAGAGCCCTGACTTGTACGCAGCTTGTGCGTGCAGGCTGCAAGCGCAAGCAGGGAACAAGACAGCGTGGCGACGTAGTGGAGCAGCACTGATGAGAGGTTACAGATTCAGTATAGCTGACTTGTGCATCATCTTGTGCAGGCAGTATGTATCGCTCAGTGGCTTCCGGCGTCGCACATCCGTTCCGAGACTGATGAGCTATCTTTGGCAGGACTTTGATCCGAGCCGTCCCCACAGTTACGATCAGCACATTCAACCAACTCGGTACGATATTCGCTTCCAAACTTTGTGTGCCGTGCGGCCTACCCTTCCAACCACCATCTTCTGCTGCGTCAACATGGTGTTTGTCGATACGAAGAGTAGGCTGCTCCCAAGCTCTGCAACAAGCACATGCCAACCTGAGTGCTGAGTGTGTAGATTGTTACAAACAGGGAGGAGACGCGAGAAAATGACAGGCTGTCAGTAGCGAGCCAGGCACTAGTCATCCGCCATGCAGATCCTTCGCCACGTAGGGGTTTGGGGCACCTTAACGGGATGCCTACCCCCGTTATAGGATGGGTGTTGCTGATGCATGTCTGCACCCCAAGTACGGCGGGGTCGGTATGTTTGATGTACCTCTCTATATTTCCTGCATGCGATGTGACACGCTGCTGCGTGTCTTGAAGTCCAATCAATCTCGTTCACTGCCTAAATTGCGTGCGTTACTGCGACTTATAACCTGGCCGTATAACCTGGGAGTGCATGCTCTCTTCTGTCACCACGCTGCTATCACACGTGTGTTCAAGTCCTCTCCAATGCTGACCGCACTACACTGCTATGTGGCACAGTGGCCGCCTTGCAGGAGAACACATAAGATCACGCGCTTCTATGCTATGCGAGAACCGGTGTTCTTCAACGCATCAGTGTCCCTGGACTGCCATGATTTTGGCCCCTCTTACCTCAGAGCATGGCATCGTATTGCTGCTGCAGGATTCACCCATGCGTATCATTTCCTGCACCCAGGTCGGGAGCTGCTGCGACAGCAGTGGCGTGCAGCCCTTCCTCGCTTGCCGGCTGCAGAGGACAAGCTGAGGCTTATACTTGGGGCGCTCCTGCCCTTCCAATTGCCGGATGTGCTGCTGCCTGGTCAAACACCGGAAATGTCCTCGTGGCTGGATACGTGGGCGCTGCAACAGATGCCATCAACCTCACTAGAAAGTGCCTCAGCCAAACATATGTTTAACGCTGTCATTTTGTCCCGCCTGCAGCCGCTGCCGCGGTTCGTTTCTCATTGGCACCAAATTCTTTCATACCCCTTTACTAACTCACGTCGTACGTGGTTCAAGCATGTTTGGCAGTCCAAGCTGCCGCGCAGGTGGCTGGACACACTCTACTCTGTTGTTAACGATGCGCTCCCCACATACGCTAAAGTATGCCGCTCACCTGCCCCTGCCTCTTGTCCTATGTGTCATGCTGGCCCAGACGCGGTGCCGCACATCCTTTTCTCATGTGCGCAGGCTAGGTCCGTGTGGCAGTGGGCACAAACTGTGTGTCAGTGCTGGAGGCCGAGTGGACGTATGCCGACCACCCCCATGGATTTCAGGCTGTGGCTCTGCATAACACTGGACTCAGTACATATGCTGCACCCATGGAAGTGGCTGTTCTGGTCGCTGCCAGTCCTGCGCGCTCTGTGGCTCAGCTGTAATGCACAGTGTTTCTCGGACCGCGCGTGGTCACTGGAGGAGGTCAAATCATATTGCATAGCGCAGTGGTTGTCTGCTGCTCTGCTGCTTGCCCCGCACTACTCTACTGAGGCGTTCCTGCCGCTCATCCAGGTGCACCTCCCCAATCACACGCCACACTGGCGTGGCCCGCAATGATATTATAGCGACCCATGGCATG
The DNA here is from genome assembly GCA_902809745.2 of Tetradesmus lagerheimii. NCBI lineage: Eukaryota > Viridiplantae > Chlorophyta > Chlorophyceae > Sphaeropleales > Scenedesmaceae > Tetradesmus > Tetradesmus lagerheimii. The sequence goes on along the minus strand of CADDIJ020002708.1, from coordinate 10,799 downwards.
GGTCCTTTACGGTGATCTCTGCTGCTGCTGCTGCAATGCGTGCAGGATGCTGCTACTGCAGCACAAGGTGATGACATTGACTGGGTGCCCATGTCCCGCGCCCCGGGGGCAACTGGCGACTCTGGTCTGCGCTGCATCCTCATCTTCACTGCCGCCATCGTCAGCGCTCACAACTGGCATGCGGGCAGCATGGAGGTCATCAAGACCTTCCTGGTGGCGCTCATCCTCGACAACATGATTGCTGCTGGCGGCGCGCTGGCGGGGTTGGCGCGCATGGTGCAGACGGTGCATGCCACGGCTGGGCGGCCGGGTGCGCGCCACATCAGGCTGTCAATGGGGTTCAAGTATGGTGCTGCACTGCTGTCGGAGCTGCCATACATCCTCACGACGTTCCCACTGTATTTGAAGCATAAGCCAACATTTGCAGCTCTGGCTGCTGGTGCTGCGCCTGGTCCCATGTGTGTTCGTGTCTCCCTGTCGATTGCCCCCAACATGTGGCTTGGGAAGTGTGTGCAGGACATGTATGCTGCAATTCGCATCTCTGGTGTCAACTTCCTGCGATACAACAACAAAAAGCATGTGTATGGCAAGCTGCTGGAGTTGCCCAGCAACAGCTGCGGAAGTCATGTTGTATCGCAGCCGCGCTATTCGAATAGCGTTGCTGCCTGTTATGTGTCATCCTGTTACTGCCACTGCATGGGTTTCCAGCAATATGGTCAACTGCACATAACTTGGTCACCTTGGGTATGGAGAATTGCGTGTATGTGGTGCTATATGGCTGAAAGTTGGCTGACAGACTCACTGTGCCACAGTGTGCAGTGCACAGTGGCTGGAGCTACATGTGCTGGGAAGCGACTGGTGCATGTCGTCTCCGGCTGCTGGTGCTCACTTTGCGGCTCGTCTTCTATGCCACGATGTTATTACCAGTTGAGTTGATCACATCTCTCGTCTGCTGCTCGAGCCACATGTGCTGGGCAGGGGTGGGTCGTTCCAAATTTCACTTTTCATTTCATTACATTTCATTTCATATGTCATTTCAAATTTCACGCGCCGGTAGGCCCCACTGCAAGGAGTGAAATGACTGCAAAACGGGCGTTTAGACCCGCAAAACAGCAGCTGCTCGCGTCGTAAGCAATCACGGGTTAATATGTTGCCACATTACAGCTCTGGAGTGGGGCTAAACAGTCCAATCGGAGCCCAGCACACACTCTTGTCCTGCTCAGCTAGTCCACTGCTAGCCTGCAGCACGTCCTGCCCAGCCTGGCAGGATGGGGGGTCTCAAGAAACATCAGAACCATGCTACCACACTGCAGCTGCATACCACTCAGATCAAAACCAGCACAAAGTAGTTCAGACCATCAACAACCCCCAGTTGCATCAAGATACACAAAGCTGCCATTGCCGCAGCTGGGTATCATCTGTCACATCCGCCCACATGGTCAGTCTGCTGTGTTACAGCTGCTCCTGCTGCTGCTGCTGCTCCTGCTGCTCCTCCTCCTCTATCACACTTTCCAGCCATTGCACGTATGCTGCGAAGTCCTCTGCATCACGCACTGCACCATCGCGGCTGAGCGCCTTGCGGTTGAAGTAAATGAACAGCTGCTGCTGCTGCTGCTCAGACATGTTTCAGTCGTTTCACTTTTCCGTTTCAAATTTCATTTCATTTCACATTTCAGTGAAATTTCACTCACAGGGGTCCCAAAACCTGAAATGACCCCAGCACTGCTGGGGACCCCTGGCACGTGTGGTTTAGAGCTGCAGGTCATGCTTGCGCTTCGGCAGTTTGGTAACTTATCCCGACTTCTGTTATCTAGTATTTATGGCTGCCAAGGTGTTTGCGTAGTTGTATCTGCACTTGAGGTTGCATTGCGAAACCAAGATCAACTCAGGCTGCGACGTAGGAGCGCGTTTTCATCCATAGAGCAAATCATCTGATAGAATGCACCAGATAGCTTGCTGATTAGTCCCCGGCGATGCTCTATAGCACATGGGCGGTCGACGAAGCCCGCTGAAGCAGAGCTGTTTGGGGCAATAGAGGGCTCAAGTTGCAGGTAACGTGGTTTTTGGTTTCATAACAGCGTGATCCAGCCATGACGCACGTTGACATCGCAACCCCCAGCGGGCTGCACATGCCGATGAGCAGGGCACCACATCGAGTTCAGCTCAATAGTCACTAGCATACTTATCGGAACCGCTTCCTACCGGACATTGTCCGCAAGGCGCCGGTGTCACCTTACCCAGTCGGTGAGACCCCTCCCTTGTGCACGCCAACGCATGCTGCAGGTGCTATGGAGGCAGAAGGAGGTGATGTACCTGAGCAGGAAAAGCGTTGCGCCGCGGCTGCGGCCAAAGCCAAGCCCAAGCGCAAAAGGAACGAGCGGAGAGCAACCGATGCATGGTGCGCTGCAGTGCACGATGCTTCCAGCATGACGCCTACATATGATATCGATACATTTGCGAATGATTATTGTTGAGATGCGCTGTACTGGCCACGATCCAAACACAGCTCGCCAACACTGTACTGTCAGCCTTGACAACACTGCACACTCGCACGCGTGTTGCTGTTTGCGAGCAGGTTGTGGGATGTAACGTTGAGCTGTCTCAGCTGAACAGGCCCTACTGCCTGCGTAAGGGCCTGTGCCCATCCTGCATGAAGGTGCGCTGCCGCTGCCGCAGCCGCAGCCGCAGCAGCAGCAGCAGTGACCGCACCTGCCAGAATGATCAAGCAACTACACAGCTTACAGTATTATTTCTTTGCAGAGGTTGTGGTAGAAATAGCCAGTCCGGATCCGCAGCAGACTGAAACATGACAGTCGGCCATGGTAGCACTGGCTCTGTCTTGCAATTGCACCCTGCCCTGGTTGCGACTCAACATCCATGCTTTCATTGCACCACTGAGCTAATGTCTTGTGTTGATACTATTCTCACACTTGCACAACCATCTGCGTCATTGGCAATCTAAACCGCCTTGATTTCACTGCAGGCGCCGAGTATCATTGTCGACAACAAGACAAAGGCACAGATGCGCTACTGCTTCCAGTGCGCTAAGCTGGAGCCTATCGCAGCATTTGAGGGCAACAGGAGGTGAGCATCACTGGCAGCAGCAGCAGCAGCAGCGGCAGCAGCAGCAGTGGCAGCAGCACATAAGCTGCAGACAGCGGTGGCAGCAGCAGCAGCAGCAGCATAAGCCGCAGACAGACAGCGATGGCAGCAGCAGAAGCAGCAGAAGCAGCGTGCGTCGGTGGCAACTGTTGAAGGCAACAGGGTGTGACAGATTTTGACAGAAGTGTAGCCACAAACACCAGCAGCAGCAGCATAAGCAAAGACAGCAGCAGCCGCAGGCCCAATGCAATCACGGCAGCAGTGTGCCAAGCTGCCGTTTCCATGGTGATCCCTATTGCTGCCACACCCTGACGTCATGTGTGTTATGTAACATGTCATTTATGCAGGAGCTGCATTGCTAGCCTGGCAAAACGCCAAGGCATCTCAGAGGGCTTGCTCACAGCGCAGTGTGTTGTCAAGCATGGCAGCCATGCAGAGCGCGATGAGTCAGGCCCTGCAGCAGCAGCAGCAGCAGGGTATCCGCTGCAGCTGGAGCAGCAGCAGCAGCAGCAGCAGAGCGAGCCCAACACCCCTGCAGTTTCAGCAGCAGACGCGGCCGGCGCTGCTGCTGCTGCTGACGACAACGCTGCCATGCAGGCAGGCTGGGATCCAATGCTGGGCCTGCTGGACCTGGAGGCAGATCCAGCAAACCTTGGAGATCCAGCAGATCAGATCATGCCAGATCAGATCATGCCCGACGGCTGGCCCAACATGCAGCAGCAGCAGCAGCAGCCGCTGCCGCTGCAGCAGCTAGTTGAGCTTGACGGTTGGCTTGCAGCAATGATGGAGGAAGTAAACGAAGAAGATGCGATCGGGATCGACAACTACCTTGGACTAGATCCGCCGTCTTCTGAGAGCTTTGACTCTTCGCCAGACGCATATGGCCTACCACCACCAGCAGCAGCAGCAGCTGGCGGTCAGCAGCTGCAGCTGTTTGCAGATGCTGAGCTGGATGCTGTTGCCGCAGCAGCAGCAGCGGCAGCGGTAGCAGGCCCGGGCGTTATGTTTGGCCAGGCAATGGATCCTGCAGCAGCAGCAGCAATGGGGAGCCTGATGCGACAAGAGTCGGATGCAGCATCACTGGCGGCACCAGCAGCAGCAGCACCAGGTAGCATGCTCTTGCGCCTGAACTCAGATGCAGCTGCATCACCAGCAGCAGCAGCAGCAGCAGCACCAGGTAGCATGCTACTGCAGCTGGGCTCTTGTGCTGCATCACCAGCAGCTGGTGCACCACCACAAGCTGGCATGCTACTGCATATGGGATCATGTTGCGCATCACCAGCAGCAGCAGCAGCAGCAGCACCATCTTCAGCTGGCATCCGCATGCGCCTGGGCTCTGATGCTGCCTCAGCAGCAGCAGCTGCAGCACAGCCTGGCATGCTACTGCAGCTGGGCTCTTGTGCTGCATCACCAGCAGCAGCACCAGCACAAGCTGGCATGTTCATGCACCTGGGCTCTGATGCAGCCTCAGCAGCAGCAGCAGCAGCAGGAGCAGCAGCAGCCAGATCACCTGCTGCTGCCCTGCAGCTATCCCCCCAGGAGTTCATCTTCTGCGGCATGCAGAATGCTGGCAGGCAATCTGCTGCTGCTCCTGGATTTGAGGCCATCCTGATGCAGCAGCAGCAGCACATGCTGCAGCAGCAGCGCATGCAGCAGCAGATGCTGGAAGAGCAGCAGCTCGCAGATCTCTGGCAACTCCAGCAGCTGGAGCAGCAGCAGCAGCTACTGCAGCTGCTGGCGCCCTGCGCTGCTGCTGCGGCCTGCAGCAACGGCTTGTGCGGTGAGTGCAGCAGCTGCGTTGATGCTGCGATCAACAGTCTCGGAGAGGAATTGTTAGTTGTTGAACACGTCTCAGGCCAGGACCGCAACAACCAGAGCAGGGGCGGCCAGGCAGTTATGGCGCTTCTGTGTGACGGCCAGAACCTCGGACAAAACCCCGGACGAGATCAGAGCCCTGGATCTGGATCTTACCTGCTGCTGCCACCAACTGCCGCAGATGCAGCTAGTGGGTTTAGGCCAGATCTGGAACGCCACCTGCTGGGGTTTGCTGACCTGGATCAGTGCGGCCCTCAGCAGCAGCAGCAGCAGCATTTTCTGGAGCCGTTCCCAAGCCTTGACAGCACGACCAGCAGCAGCAGCAGCCTCACAGAGCAGCAGCTGCAGCAGATGCTTGAGGAGGAGCTAGCAGGCCCTGCGATGCTAGCAGATCAGCAACAGCGACTGAGTCTACAGCAGCAGGTGCTGCAGATGCTGCTGCTGCGCCACAGTTGGCTGCAGCAGCGTGTACAGCTGCAGAAGTGTAACCTGCTGCAGCCCCAGAATTCGGCTGCGAAAGGAGTGACGTATGCTGCTGCGGGTGCAGCTACCGGAGCTGGTGGAGCTGCAGATACGTTGGGTTTTGCAGCAAGGTTTGGAGGTGCTGTTGCGGCTCAGGGCGGTGACAGGCGTGGGGTTCAGGGCTTTGGGCCAGGGTTTGGCGGTGCAGCTGGGGTTCAGGGCTTTGCAGGGGGTGCGGTGCAGGGTGTTGCTGGGCCTGGAGCGCAGGGTTTTTTTTGCAGGGAATGGGGGTTTTGTGCACCCCAATCTCCCTGTGAGGCTGCGTCAGATGGCAAAGCAGCTAGAGAACATGCAGGCCACGATTTTGCAGGTGCAGCACATGCAAATGTGAGTGTTATTTTGAGGGCAAGACGATTTGTGTGATGGTTGGACTGGGTGATTCGCTGCTTCTTTTGGTTCTGGCTGTGCTGTGCTGTGCTGGACTGTGGCACGTAATGCACGATGTGAGCTGAGCCGGCATTTGAAATGCGGCAGCTTGTTATGTGTCATTTTATGTGACGCAGCAGCCGCGTGTTATGGCGATGCTGCATCTCCTGGCAAGCATGCCATGACATCTTTGCATCATGTTTTGAGTTGATTGATGGCCTAAGGTCAATGCTAAAATGGCAGCACGTGCACAGGAAGCTGCCATATGTGTGACAGCCGATTGCATGTATGATGCTGTTTTGCAAGGTTCGCTGTTCATCCCAGTGTGCTATGTGTCATTTCATCTCACATACGGCCCCAATGCGCCCCTGTCGACAGGGCTGCTGGTGCAACATAAAGATCTTACATTGGTGTTATGACAGTGTTATAACAGTGATCAAGGTGCTGGTTTTGGCAAAGCCCTGTGCTGGGCTGTGATCGATGTGGCAATCGGGCGGTGGTGGTGGTGCTAGCGTCAAGCGCAACAGAATGCATGAGCAGTTTCCCGGGGCGGTGTTTGCGCGGTGTTGTCACCATATAGGCTTTGTCTTGACTAGGCCTGCGTTTCTAAGATGTCATCAACGCACGTTAATCGCCAGGCCTGGGCCATTTGTAAGCGCTAGTGTAGTATGGGGCTGGTGTTCCATGCTGAGGAACGCGTGGGTCACTAACTCTCAAGTGTTCCATGCAATCAGTTGCATGCAACAGGCTATGGGAAAGCGTTTTGGAGTCGCGTTTTGGAGACGCGGTTTGGACACAGGTTGGGTACTGTCTGCGGGTGCACACCTAGATGTTATGTGATAAATGGTCGGAGGTTTCTCGGTAGATTTGTTTGAGTTGATTGACGGCTAGCTGTGTGTTTCGCGATGCACATTTGCTGCTGCTTATGGTGCTGTGCGTGTGTGCTTGGCTGTAGCAGCACACCTGATAGTGGTTTTGTTTCGGGGGGTGCGGATTAGTGTTTTTTTTGAAGTAAATTGGTTACATGCGGATTAGTGTTCAGGCACTGGTGACACGTGTCACTGGTGACACGTGGCGGCATGCCAATTATCTTAAGAACTTGAGGTGGTCAGCCATCGTGCTTGGCTGTGGCGGTAGCATCTAGTCTTACTCTTTTTCGGCTGACTTCATGCTATGTATGCGGCTACGTGGCTTGCATCTGAGGTGTCAAACGTGCGTTCTCTCCCTGCGGTGTTACTGCCCAGAGCTGCAATGCGTGCAGTCAGTGATCCTGCGCCAAATGATTTGCTGCGCTGTATGCATGTCTGGTTGTGCGGCCGGGCAGAGGGAAGGTGCTACTAATAACCCCTGTTCTATGATCTTTTTTCGCCGTAAGGTTGTCTGTCTTTTGCAGTGTGTCTTGTGTGTGCTTTAGGCATGCGTGCGTGCATGCTTTAGCTTGGGTGTCGATAGACACCGGGCACTGATCTCTCTTTGCAGACATGCAATGCATCAGGCTGTTTAGACGGCTTGATTCGGGTTATGCAAAGGCTTCTGGCTTCGCCTTTATGTTATGCATTCAGCTTACAGCAGTCTGCCTGTTCTCATGACAAACCGCTGCACGCTTGATGGCATTGCTGTTGTTCTGTAGCGATCTTGCTGCTTGTGTTGTGTCAGACAACGATGAAACTGCTGATAGCACGTCTGCTGCCTGTTGCACTTTTGGCTATCTCCAATGCACGAAACGAGGAAGGAAAGGAATCCTGCACAGTGCTGTAAGCACGGCCGGAAGCAGCAGCGTCCTGTGTGCGGCATCATAAGATGTTGCTGCGGGGCTGCTGATAGCGTACTGCAAGCACCTCAGTACTTGTTGAGTTGGGGTGTCTTTGGGAAAGGCTTCCTGCACAGTGCTGTAAGCACGGCAGGAAGCAGCAGCGCCTTGCGCGAAGCATCAGAAGTTGTTGCTGCGGGGCTGCTGATAGCGCACTGCAAGCACCTCAGTACTTTTTGACTTCGGGGGTCTAAGGAAAGGATACCTGCACAGTGTGCTCTAAGCACGGCAGGAAGCAGCAGCGTCTTGCGCGAAGCATCAGAAGCTGTTGCTGCGGGGCTGCTGATAGTGTCAGTGGGCCGTGCTTTTAAATTTAAATTTAAATTAAATAATATTTAAATAATTAAATTAAATTTTTTTAAATTAGGCTGCTGATGGCAGATCTGGGTTCTGGGGTGCTGTCCGCATATCTGGGTTCTGGGGTCTAAAAGCTGCAATGTGTGTAGCAATGGGAGCACTGCAAGCACCTCAGTACTTGGGCAGCTGTGTTGGCTTTTGGACATCTCCGTGGCTACAAGGACGGAGTCACGTTATGAAGCAGCTGTGCTTCAGCCAGTGGGCCGTGCTGAACTGGGCTGCTGCCGGCAGATCTGGGTTAGGGATGCTGTCCGCAGATCTGGGTTCTGGGGTTTAACAGCTGCACTGTGCATAGTGATGGCAGCACGATGTGCTACATTGCTATTGCAACCCACTGCATGCACACTGTGGTTGATGTCGAGAAAGAAACAGATGCATTGACCAGGTTGATAGTTACACTTTTGCATTTGACCAGTTACACTTTTGTCATTGTGTACAGGTGTTGGTGCCTAGGCGGGCAGGTTGTAGATCCAACAAGCGCATGACAACACATCTTGAATAGTTACACCAGATGTAAACACATCTTGAATAGTCACCGGCATGGCTGCTAATGACAGCGTATACGTTTTGGGGTCTTGGGTTTTGGTGTGCGGGCTTTTTGGTGACGCGGCATGTTGTGTACATCCGACGGTGCGGATGTAGCGCCGATTGCGGATCTGTGATTTGCGGGGATACAGTGTGATGTTAGACGCCTAAACATTGGAATGCGGGTTGTAGCAGTACGAAAGGGCTGGTGTGTTCTGCTTGGGCGTACAAGGTGTACTGGCATATGACTAAGCGTACCTCATTGCGGTGTACTGGTATATGACCCAGCATACCTCGTTGCTAAAGGTCTACTGGTATATGACCAAGCATACCTCATTGCATAAAAGGAGGGCAGAGTGTGGAGTGTGATTCCAGGGGTGGAGCCGCATACGTTTGTGCATAATAACACTCAAAGCACAATCAAGGCCTCAGAGTTATCAACACAGGTGGAATGGTAGTTGTGCTGTTGTGGCGTTGTGGTTTTGGCTACAGATTGGGTTGTGTGATACAGATTGAGTTGTGTGATACAGATTGAGTTGTGTGATATCCCACTCTGGAGGCACATGGAGTTTTGCAGCCTTTCACAAAGGCAGGGCTTGTGCTTAGTGCACTTATCGTATGGGTTGTTTGGGCGTATGCCGCTTGCTTGGGCAGTCAGCACTGCCGTTATGTCATGTTGTTACTACATTGGCATGTCGCAGCATGCCTTGATTAGCTGTTCTGAGGGACTTACAGCTCATTCCACTGCTCATACGGCAGTGTTCTGCATGATCAGATGATTCTAGCTGCACATTTGGCAGCTAACGCGCGATACGGAAAGTTGACACCTGCCTGCGACCAGCGGGGACATGTGTGTACATGGGCTATAACCTCGGGGTTGTTCTCCGCAGGCGTCAGTACGATGTTGTGTCTCATTCTTTTGGGGTCTTTTTGTGCCCTGGAGAGACGTCTCCAGCGCATCCCAACAGGCAATGTTGTGTCATGTTATCCGGGCATGTTACTTCTGTTATTTTGTTATGATGATGGTGCGGCTGCGCAGCGCATCAAATTGCGCTGTGGAGGATACGAATATAATATAATAAATTATAATAATCAATAAATATAATATAATATAATATAATATATATAAGAATAGCTGGTTGTGCACTTGTGGCTTTAGCTGTGGGTGGACACTCCTGTTCCCTGCGCTGCCGCAGCTGTTGTGTGTGTCATACCAGGATTGACGTCCTTGGCACTGTTTAGAATATCATGCATGTCAAAGAACGGATGCATGCACGTGTCGTTACTACGTGCGACCCGTCTGGGGGGTAAGAGGCCTACAAACCACCACATATGCAGGGTTGCGGCCGCAGGGTGATGATCCTCAGCGTTGCCCTTGCGTCTGAATGCACCTGATGCAAGGTGCTTTTCAAGGCCTGTCGCATGCCGCGATTCTAATTGGGAAGATCTACACTATGCATTACATACTGCATGTCGGTTTGTCGTGATTTGTTACCCGAAATCTTCTCGAAGAGAAGATGGAGGGATACCCTACCCTAACCGTGTCTGTCTGTCTGTCCGTGTACATCAGACTTGTTACTTGCGCAATATATGACGCAATCCTTGGAATATTATTTGTGCCTTGTTCGCTTATTCAGCAGCCGCAAACGAATTATCATTACTCTGTATTGCTGCTACTGCTTCGCGTGGGCTGTGTGAGTGCTTTTGCGCAAAGTTGAGTGTGTGGCTTGCTCGCTGCATGTTGCTCCTATTAAACAGCCGCAAACGAATTATATTGGTCTGTATTGCTAATACTGCTGCGCGTGGGCGAACTGTGTGACTGCTTTTGTGCAAAGTTGAATCTGTGGCTGTTTCTCTTTGCCCGGTGCTGTCCCCCGGTGTTGCACATTGAACTCAGCAGCTGCTTGGGCAATCAATTTCCTTGAATGTGGAGCAGCTGGCGATGCCAGTGAGGTGGATAATTATGCAGTATGGGAACAGCAGCTGCACTTGGAGCGGCGGCAGTTGCAGTTGCAAGGATTAAAGCAGATGGTTGCGCTTGCCGGTGAACAGTATTTGACCAACGTGTACGCCAACATCAGGCTGCTGATGCTTTGGCCCGGTCACTGGAAGACCGCATTGGCATCAACGTTTACCGCCAGCATTTTGACCGTGTTGTGTATTTGCAGCAGCAGCAGCGCATTCAGGTAGCGGGCGATTATTTATTTCAATCTACTACATTATTTGACGCCACCGCCTGACAACTTTTTCAGACGGCCGGCTGTGCATGTCACTCTGTCGCGTTGGGGTGCATGGGACGACG